>CACKRE030003592.1:57506-67868 GCA_902602495.3 Ectocarpus sp. CCAP 1310/34
GGGGGGGGGGGGGGGGGGGGGGGGGGGGGGGGGGGGGGGGGGGGGGGGGGGGGGGGGGGGGGGGGGGGGGGTGCAAACACTGCAAATGAACCGACAAAGAAAGAGAAGAAGAACAAGCACGATACAACACAACACAACAGCACCAACCTCCGGTGGAGCCAAAACCATGGATGGTCACAGCAGAGGAACGGCCGTGTAGTCGTCATTTGAAACATAGCCGCACCAGTTGTAAACACCAAGCTCCGCGGGTCTCGATGAACAGCCAGGGCAGCCAACCCAGACGAGCTTCCAAACATAACTTTCAACGATACATCATGCCGAAAAGGACATCTATAATACCAACCACATCTCCACCGTGTTGCTGCCGCATGGCAACAGCCAACGGGCAATGCATCAGAACAGCCGCGGCAAGTAACGCGGAGCTGGCTCGAAAAATAATTGCACGGCTTATCCTCGAACCGTCACGACCGCGACAACCACACTCAGCCCCAAAAGCTAACAGTGTTTTCCGTCAAGTGACAAAGAGAAAATGTCATCTCAACATGTTTACCCTTCTATGTACCGTTCAACAACAACCGAGAACCGGAGCAGCGCTTGCTCGTGTGCATGGGTTAGAATATAAGTAAGACTCGACAGCAAAGAGGCGCCCTCAGCCTAGGCATCGCCAACAAGGGCACCGGCATGTTTGAAAACGAACCAAGACTGCTGGATCCGAATATGCATTCTGACGGGTCGATGCCTTACATACGCCAGTCCATCACGCACACCGTGCTTGTCGAGAAACAAGCAGCGATGCGATCCTCTCGGAAATTCCAGGCAACCTCGAAGATGTCGCCCTCCCCCTAAGAAAAATCAAGAGACAACAGGACAGAGGGCTCATGTCTATTTGGGCTGGGCAGGATAGGCTTCTGGGCGCGAGGCTGACATTGAGGAACGGACCTGAAGAAGACGCACGGAAACGTTCAACACAAAGTGTGGCACGCCCTTGTGGTGCACACCACACACACTACCTTGACGCTAAGACATGGAGTAATTGGGGGCCGCACGGCACCCCTTGCACAGGGACGATTGGCAGACTGAACAGGTATGCTCGATGTTAAGAAGGACTCCGTCGTGATCGCAAACGGTTCTCGTGCAGGCACAACTTGCTTCGTGTTAGCATCAAGTGAGATGAGAAACCGCGGCAAAACACACACCCTGCTTTCGCCGGGCACAAATGACCTGGCACGTACCAACATCAAGCAACGTACACTCGCGGCAGCCAGGAACAAAACAGCAAAATCGAACAAGCTGGACCGCATCAGGAGTCAATAAACTATCGAAGGACGGTGGCAAGAAAATGTTGACTACGACAACGATGACATAGCTGAATCTACATACCTGATAGCTCTTGACAAGAGTGCCGTCCTTCACGCTCCAGATGTACAAATGTCCGGCAAAAGATCCACTCACCAAGTAGTCGCCTAAACAAACGATGGGGGTCGGCGGGAAAGGCTGAGGTTACCATCAGGGTAGAAAGAAGAAACACGAGCATCAGGTGCAGAGATACATGGTTCAGGTCTGGGTCTTGAAAAGGACCGTGGCGAGGCCCAGGTGCATTGGTGTCGTCGAAACTGTCAAAACGTCCGCCGTGGGAACAAAAGAAAACAGGGACAGCAGTTGCCCGGCGAAGTCATGCACCTAGCGAAGCTCATTATTATATGTGCGCTTTTCGGAAGATGTGGTCCTCTCTGGCAAAACAAAACGAACGGAGCTGTAACTTCTGCGGTACCCATTTACATCGAATGCTATCTGATGTTCTTGCGATAAATCCATTCCACGTGCCGCTTGCTCCGTGTTGGTAGTTGCCGACCGTCATTCCTACTCCGCACTGCACCCCTTTAGGCCCTACGGTAAACAGCATGCCGAGGTCTACAACACCAAGGCCCGAACGACCGAGAAACCAGCGTAGAGGACATACACACCAACTCACGCGCTGGGTGGCGCCCAACACCAAAACCATACAGAGTGCCTCTTTGCACGTGAACGGTTCCCAGCACCACTCTTTCTGGTAGCTGGCAACCATAGCACCAAACGTTTCCAACATGACAATCTCGCTAAACCGCACGGGGACACCAACTACGACACACAAGCGAGACATAGTACAAAACACCACTAACAGGCACACCGCCGTGGCGCACCTGATGGGCTGAAGGCCACGCTATAGACGGGGTCTTGATGCCTCTGAAGGGTGGACACCACCTTGCCGGCGTGCACATCCCAGAGCTTGACCGTGGCATCGAACGAAGCACTGCCACACAAAAACAACAGGAGCGGTTTGTTGTGCGATATGAACAACACGTTTGGGTGCAAGAGACTTCGGGCAAAGGGTGACGAACGAAAACACATCAAACAGTTTCATCATCATGGGCTCACATCAAGGCAAGCAGCCTTCACTGACTGGACACCCCATGGACCAGACTAGACTAGAAGTCGTCACGATTACTATTCACTATCCAAAAACTCAAAGCTGGGTGAACATATGTGAAACCGCCAAAAAAACAAGTAAACAAAGGCACGGCGGTGCTGGTAAGCACAAGCACAAGCATGATATCCATCAAGTACCACCATCTCCTTGGACACCAACCGACACCAGGGCTTATGGGAAACGTGTGCCACGTGCCACACCTCTACAGACCACGTACGAAACGCGTCGAATATGGGATGCTTGAGGGGCGATCTTTCGTTGGCAAAACATCAACCATGTTCCGGTCTTTCAATGGGTCGGTATCTTCGAGCCGGATCACCACCTCCGAAAAACATCATGATCATCCCGCATGTTACACTCCTTGTTATTTTTGTTTTTTCCTTTGCTGGCTGCCTGCCACCTCTGCTGCCTCTTTGGTGCGGTGCCTACCCTACACTAATGCGCTGGTGCATACTGCACTGCTGTAGTACCTGGTACTGGTGTACGTTGTCCTTCGATTTTTTATTTGTTGTGGGAATATATATGTGTTTGTTTTTCGCCCCTCGTCTTGCTGCACCCCCTGGGGTGTGGTGCAGGGCGGGGGATGCCTGGTCGGCGGGAACCCGGCACGGAACCCTCCGGCGTTGTAGGCGGGTGTGGGAAGCGTTCCCCGTTCTCCTTTTATTTTATTTTGATCGGTCTCCTCGACGCTCTTTCTCGTTTGGTGCGGTAGCTGGTCTTTCTTTCTATCATTTTGTTTCTCTTCCGAGTGGTTTTTGTACCCTATTTTTTTCTGTTTCTTCGTGGGGTCGTGTATGCCAGGTTTTGAGACCACGGGCTCCCAATCTTTCTTTGTTAGAGCTAATGTGAGAAACAACGACAACAACAACAAAACAACTCTACATACAAGCGTGTCGCCAACACAACAGAATATATAGATTTTGAAACGCTTCGACAGTGAACCAGACACGCTATGCATACACGAACCCAATCGGACAACAAGAATGAAAAAGTTAAACGTACACGTTCCGGAGTAAGGATACATAAAAAAGAAGAAAAACAACGGGGAGTAAAGCACACGTCTATCGGTCCCAACTGTTGCACATGAGAAAATCTTGCGCCTCGTTGAGTCCTCATCATTGAGTCGACGACACCGCCCGCATCGTACCTCGCGAGCAGGAGCTTCTTCTCTGGCCTGGGGCTCCACTTGATCGTGTAGATCTCCTTGTCGTGCTCCTCCAAGTTGTGGACGCACGAAGTTTGGCCCATTTTCCAGATCTGCCCCCGAGAAATTGCAGATTATGAACAGGGCCAGTTGCAGATTGTCGTTGCCGGGACAGGTACAGCGGGCGGGGGCAAGACATGAATGTAGGAGACAGTGCAGGCCAATCGCATAGCTCTCTTTTTGCTGCATCAAGCACGCGGCATGCATCGCACGTACTAGGATGTTTGTGGTTTCCTCCGTTGGGAGGACTGGAGTCGCAGCACGGTAATGCAATGCACATATGGCATAAGAAACCAGTCCTCAAGACACCTCTACATTGTCTCGCGAACGGGAACGGTTTGACCTTACGGTCGGGACAATGGATAGTAAACACACCGTGCAGTACCGATAAACCAATGCCCGTGCTACATATCTCCCTAGCAACCATTCATCGTGTTTGGAGTTGGGGCTAGGATAGCGTGAGAGGGAGCATATCGGCACGGATTCAGCTTGGCGGTGTAGAAATCCGAATAATGCCACGACAAGGTGATGCGGCAGGGCAAATTACACAACCGACCGACTGCCCATGGCTGTGTAGTCTAATCCGAAGAGATGTCACGACAGGGGAAGCGGTAGGGCAACATAACATGACTTAAGGTGACACCTATGCATACTGATAGCCTCGGCTGTGTAGCCTAATCCAAACAAATGTCACGACAAGGAAAAGAGGTATGGCGGTAAGGCTTAAGGCGAAACCGACCGACTGACTGAATGACCGACTGACTGACCTTGGCTGTGTAGTCATCCGAGCAGCTGGCGAGGAAGGTACCGCTGGGATCCCACTTGATCGCGTTTACCTCGTCGCAGTGCCCTGCCAGGACCAACCCAGAGAGCACCACAACCTATCCTTGATTGGTAACAATGTTGTGGCTACAGAAAACATACCATATTGTTCAATGTTATCCAAGGAGTGACTCTTGGTGGATCACAACTGAATTATGCAGCTCCTCTCATCGTTCGCACAGCCCTGTCGCGATAGCGTTCTCGCTATCTTCCGTCACCGGTAATGGCTCTCTCTCCTTCCGATCCACGAGCACCCGGTTGTGGTACCTATTTCTGAAAGCAGATTCATCTATTGTGTCAAATGGACCAAAGCATTCGTTTAGTTTGTTCAAGCAACAGAGGGGGGGGTGTACTCATAGTCGTGCATGCCGTAGTCGTTAGACCATTGACCTCGCATCCCTACAAAGCCGGGACGGAGCACGCCGGGTTCTCACCGGACCAGGCTCTCACATCACCAAGCGCGAAGCGCCGTGAGATATTCGGCGAGTCGCATGAAGGGTGCGCTGCGTCCTGCTAAGGGTTTTGGGCATCTTGTGCTTACTTCCTTGCGTACGGATGACAGCTGCGTATGACTTAATTTACTTTCTGGTGCTTACACTTCCAGAGACAGTTGTAAGCACTGTGTAACTGCCTCGAGGGTGCTGGACAATTTTAACACAACGTGGTGCGATCATCCCCCTTGCACGGAGTGAGGGTTCACCCCGCACAACACAATCTACTCGACCACCATTACGGTTACCGCCAAAAAAAAAAAAAACAGAGGTAAAAAAAAGAAACACTGTAACCTGGTTGCCGAGTTCACGAAGTGAATTGGCTTGTTTTCCAACGTCGTTGCCAAGCGACGAAAACCCAATCCCGATGGCAAACACCGGGGGGGGCGGCTTGTTTTACAACGTCGTTGCCAAGCGACGAAAACCCAACCCCGATGGCACACACCGGGGGGGGCCCAAGCAACAGAGGGGAACGGGAAATTCGATGATTGTTCTACCTGCTTGCAGCCTGAAACACCACCGGTGTATCTGGATGCTGCTACCAAACACAGCAACCTTTGATCTGAGAGCTGACACTCCCGCACAAAAAACACGATTCCACAATGTGGGCTAAATTATTCCACAAACGACGGGTGTGCCATGTCAACGAGTATGAAGATGCCCGAGAGGGGGCAGACCGCAACCAGCGGAGGTCTGTCTGCATCTCTCGCACTGCGAAGACTAACTGACCGGTGAAGGTCTGTCTTGGGTACTCCTCCCCAATGACACAGGTGTGGATAGCCTTGTCGGTGGAGCACGTCGCGAACGTCAGGTCGTCCTTCCAGTCCACATCCTGCTCGGCCAATCAACGCACAGCACAACATGATGCCAGCAGTAGAAGTAGCAAGCTGACAAAGCAATCAGCGGCGTATCGCAGGCAACATGTGTGATGCGCTACGCACTGAAACGAGAAACTGCCAGCAACAAACACCACAAGGACGACGAAGAGGAACAAGGGAAGAAAAAAAAGTGAAACCGACGGCAAACCGGTACAACACGCGACCATCAGACTCACCAACGTGGGGGCCTCGTGGAATCGGAATTGTTGCTGCACGTCTCCCCTGGCGACGTCCCACACGATCGCTGACTTGTCCGAACTGCCGCTCAGCAAGAAATTTCCCTGGAGGACAATTACAAAGCGAGCGACGTTGAAACATTGGGATACAAGTGTCCAGCAGCTGTTGTCGGATGTCAGCAGTAGCGGTGGTGCTACTGATCTTGCTGTTGGAGTAGACGCTCCCACGTGTGCAGTTTCTCGCATGAGTCCTGTCTTAAGTTACACAACAAAACGAAGATGAGAGCAGTGGTATGCACACACCACCATCAACTTTACGGCTCCTACTACCACTTGGTCTATCTACATCTACAATGACACCGATACAAAGGCTGCTCGAGGCTGGTTGGCGAGGAGCTAACGGTACTGCCGGATAGGATAGCCAGGGATTGCTGTTGAAGGACTTAATCCGCACGATACACCCAACACTTCGGCAACAAAACAAGGCCGCATGTTTCCGTTTTACGCTTGCACTGCTGTGAGCGCCTTTCGTTCCGCACGAGCACTAACATACCAGTAGCATACAACAAATTTCGCCAAACTTCATACAGCCCACTTCCATTCAACGCAGATGGAGCAAGCATAAGCGAACAACAACAACAGCAGCCGCTCACACCAACATCTTGCGTTTTCCACAAAGCAGGTCAACAGGCGGTACTTACCGAGGCCCACGTATATCAACCAACGGTTCACTACACCTGACATTGCAAGATGGCACAACAAAAATGGTACAGACGAAAACGACACCACCGCCATCACCACTCGACACGCATATGCATAGAAATAGCCAACGAAACCGGTGCCAACGTGAGATAGTGATGATGGCGCTCTGGCTCTCTCACTCCTTCACCTTATCGTTCCACTTGAGAGAGAAAATCGGCCCCTCGTGTGCCTCCAGAGTGTGCTGCAGCGCTCCATCCTGAGACCAGATGCGCGCCACGCCGTCGTAAGACCCTGAAAAATAAAAGGGAAAAAAAATGGGGGAAAAGAGAGAGATTGTAGACCGCAATCAAGATAATTCAGGGCATCAAACCCATGATGAAACGAGAGAAACGAGAGCAGCAAGAACGGCAAGAGGTACTATATTCTATCACAGAAGGTTTCTTCTTTCCCAGATATTCGACTTGAAGAGTGTGAGAGTGTGTGGAAGAGACACGAGAGCCTAGGCGTTAGGCCAATACGTCAAATCATGCCTGGAAAGCGGTCCTGCCTTGATTGGAGTAGACTACACCTGCACTGCTGTTCGCCAAGCCAACACAGCCATGGCTTCTGAAAGCTTGCAACGCACGTGTGGTTTTGGCCGCTGTTGTCGTACACAATACCACAATACCTGCGGTGGTAGTCAAGCGTACAGGCACCCCAAGACGAGCACGAAAGTAATGTATTTCACCGCTGTGTGTGAGCCAGCTGCTTGTGAGCCACGCGCTATCAAGGCGAAACCTATCTACAGCAGTATGCAATCAATCACCTGTAGCCAATAGGGTGCCCTCTCTGTTCCACTCTAGCGTCGTGACGTCCTTGTTCTTATCCCCCACCTCCTTTGAGTGCTTGAGCACCATCGACGTCCGCGAGGCGTCCTCAGCCACCTTCGAGCCTCTACAAAACAGAAGCGGAAACAACCAGACAAGCCGAGCACAGCAGCGTGCTAACTCGAACATCCGACAGCACCAACAGGATTCATTCTACACCGACCACAACTAACAATTCAAGGATTAAGACACAAAAAGACAGGCCTAACGTGCAAAACAAGATCACCGTTCAACAGGCCAAAATATGGTCTCCCTTGGGTGCCATTTCAAACAACACAATTTTGCATCATGTCCCACACCATGCTAAAAAGAGTGCCCCACGACGATGCACACGGCAGTGCTCATTATGAGAACACGGCAGTGGTCAGCGACGACGGCGGTCAAAGACACGGCACTCGCTACAGAGGGCAGGCAGGCAGGCCGAGCATGGTTACCAGACCTCCACATGGATGTACTGAAGAATGCAGCTTTTGCTCTCACCGCAACTTGGGAGATATTTGCCAAATCCGCGCTGTAGAGTCTCCGGACCTATTCGAGACGAGACATCACCACGGCAGACCCACAGCAGCAGCAGCAGCAGCAGCAGCAACAACAACGGAAAGAAACACATCAGATAAGACACGGACCGGGCGTACCAATCAAGCAGGGTGGAACCAATGGTAGTTGATTGATACGGTAAGCATCTGTCGCGCAAGGAACGTCAGCGGGACAAGTCCAGCGACGTAGGCTACTAAAATGCAGGGCGACACGTGCCGCGCGTCAACAGTACCTACCCTTCCTCCACGCGTCAAAGACTCAGACTGAGCAAAAAACAAACGCTGCACACACCACAGGCAGGGCGAACGCCGGCCTTTTATACGTACGCCCTTTAGCCAACGCCGCAACATACCAGTAGATAGATCAATCGATTGCTATCTAGTTACAGCTATCAATAGCTAGGATATTGCCAGACAAAGCGAGACTTGTGGCAGCTAGACTCACCCCGACGCCAGGAGGTCGTACTTGGGATTCCATGCACACATGAACACCTGTCAAAACACACGGAAGGGGTGCAACGCAAGCACATATTTTATGAGGTTGAATACAACAGTGGGGAAACAACCAACCGCCTTCAGCTGTGACATTCTATGGAGTTTCTCCGTCTGTACACATCTCTTCTTCGCGTCTATTGGCAGCAAGGAGCGGCGTGTGCACTCCATCTATGCGTGAGACCTGTACCCTTAAGCTCTCACACTGGTGCGATGAGCCATGCTAGAGACAGGGCCGATCAGGAAGTCTCCGCGATGTGCAGGGTAAACTTTTACGCTGCTATGTTTCACGAACACCGCTAGCGGTATACTGCTGTAGCTCGCAGGGTACGACCAGGTACCAACTGCACTGTAATTATCCTTGCCTGCACCAAGCACGACCGACACTTGTTGTGAAAATCGTGTGGTGTTGTTCGAACCAGTCTCGTCACACGTGCGCGATGAAACACATGAGGCACAAATCAGAACCAACACGCCATACCGACGCACGATTTGTCGCTGTGTGTTGTGATGCTCTTCTGCCTGGGTGTGAATGCATACAGACGCCAACAACTGGGGCGCAAAGAAATGAATTCCGCACGAATCAAAGGGCCACGACAACGCTTGGTGGCAACACCAAAGACCCTCCCAAATAGTGCCACACGATCTGGCCCGAAGGGTCTATTCGGGATAACAACAGGTCCCCCTGGATGCTGGCCGACCCAATTTACGGGTACAGCACTGCTGTCCATGGAATGTGCCACTACCTAAGAAAATAACTTGCTTCTTCCTTCTTCCTCAATCCCTCCGTAGAGTACCCAACAACCGACTACAAATAATCAAGTGTAGCATACTTGACTGACTACCTGTTCCTATGGTCAAGCTCTGAATACCTCTACTCTTGGACCTGATTTTCCGAATTATCTCTCAGGTTATTTGGTGGTGGCACGTCCTTTGCAAGCGCATGGTATTGATGTGGAAACACCGTCAAAGCTAGTCTTGTAGAGGTAATCAACAGCCATGGACCATCGATAATCACGCGGGGGGGGAGGCAGCTCTTAATAAAATGTTTCCAACGGTGGAGAAAAGCTCGGGTACATCGTGACTACGATGGTGCTTTGCCTTCGAAGAGGAGGATGATATTGGTGGTGCGCCTGCTGTGCTGTGCACCCCTACAAGGTGAATCGCAACACCAAATGGAGGCTATAACAACCCACCAACGGCCAAAAGGTTACGCAACGTCAAACACAGTAGTCCCAACTGGGCGATGTGCATGACCAGCAACTCCTCCATCTGAAAAGTAATGGCGACAAATGAGTGAATTGATGATTGATGAGTCCCGCGATGGTATAATGCTTAGCCCAGCAAGCTGCATCTTACGCCCTTTTTCGTTGCAATACGGCGCACACACCCCAGATTTCCAACACTACGCCTCGGGGGGACACTTAGACTCACCTCGGAGTGGTGGTTGTTGAGAACCGCCACGTCCCCGTCGGGAATCTCGTCGCACCCCACGGGGCCCCCTTCCAACCCGTCTCCAGTGCTGATACCCATGCCGCCCTCGCCATTCGCAGCAACCGTTCCCGCCGCAACCCCTCCCGCCGCCGCCGCCCCCGCGCCCCCGTTCTCCTCCCCGTAGCCTCGCTCTTCCCCCGTGTCCACCTCCATCGCTTCCCCGGTGTCCGCCATGTTGGCGCTGCCCGCGGCGGCTCCGGCGGCTGCGCCTTTGTGCCCGTGCCCCCCCCCCCC
>CACKRE030003592.1:83135-123451 GCA_902602495.3 Ectocarpus sp. CCAP 1310/34
GGGAGGCGAAGTGGGCAAACAAAAAGAGGGGTAGACAACCCACGGAATGGGTCAAGGTTGTAGAGGACGTTTGGAAGGGGCTCGACATCGACGAAGATTAAACGCTGGAAACGGAGGGTCTACAGGGGTTCAAGGAGAAGATATCTGTTGCTTGTGCCGAGAGAGAAGAACAGAAACTGAGGAAAGAAACCAAGGAACAGGAGGGTCTAGAAGTGTACGGAATGTTGAAGGAATAGGGTTCAAGGATTACCTACATGGACCAATGGATGCAGGAACAAAGCCTGNAGCTGTACTGGGGCACAGGAGGTGGGTTGAAAAGGCGGCAAGGGATATTGTTAGGATAGACAGGCCAGGGAAGACATTTTTGAACCACCTTTGGCAAAGTAGAAAGGAACGATTGGCCATCGGTGATCGGTCCTGTGGGAACAATGTTTCGTCCTCTCGAGGCCGCGTGGTCAATGGTCTAACCGCTAAGGCATGCAAAACATAAGAGTACTCCCCCCCCTCCCCCAAAGACAGATTGCTACACTCTCTGCAGGGGTAGAATACTAGCACAGCCGAAAAGAAAAGCGATTCAGTAGTGCAGCTACGCCATGAGAGGTGCCGAACTCCTCCGACTACCTGAGAGCTTCTGGAGCTCCTGTCCGGTGCTTCTTGTACGACGGGGAAAGGTCATGTCTGAAGTTGTCGTCACCCGTGTCGAAGACCACCACTACCTTCCGCCGCCGCTCAACGCCTTCAGCCCAAGGCTGCAGCACCTGGGGGGGGGGGGGGGGNGGGGGGGGGGGGGGGGGGGGGGGGGGGGGGGGGGGGGGGGGGATTAAGTGATATCGTCATTTGCTGGAGAGAAAAACTAAAACAGATGGCAACGCAAACCGTGGTAAACCTACTGTAGCTTATTAAGTCCCAATCACACCTGAATCTAGCAGACCAGACCCCTCTGGACCACGATACTAATAGTATGATACCAAGGACACGATGGCATGAGAGGAAAATCTCAGGGATGGATCGCATGGCCCAGGAACAAAGCAGTGGGAGCACGTATCAACGTAAACCAACTACGACCGCGGCAAAAAGGGTCGGCCACAACTACGACACCGCCGCCGTCGCCGTCTACCAAACGGCACGCTCGCGGCCTGTGGTGCGCAGCGTGCAGCCGCGACGCTCACCAACTTATTCATGGCGTTGCAGAACCCAACCAGCGCCCCTACCGGTGTCCCATCAGCCGCTGACAGGTGCGGCATGCCGTGAAAGGAGCGGTACGTGATGTAATGCCCGTCAACTATCACCACAGAGGACGCGGACGGGTCCACCGGTAGTTCGTCGTCATCTGGAATGAGCCGGCTCGACCAGCTTGGTATGTCCGCCACCTTCTCACCTGTCGAAGTAGGGTCCAGTAAGCAACGGCAGCCATATTCGATCGATGTAGCTAGACATGATATATACCTAAGTTGTCTGTTTCGGTCATGACTCACGGCTGATGATAGTGCCGACCGTCCTTGTCACCTTGGTGGCCATCTGTGCACGCCGCGTATTGTTCACGCGATTGAACAGCAGTTAGCACGGCACCGTAATACTTGGGAGCTGTGTCGTGCGCTACTTGGGTACCAACCGGAGCCACACCATTCACCATTTTTCATGATATTCTCTGGGGCCAGTCACAAGGGCGGGATTTGATTATGCTGCCTTGGAAGAGCATGGATTACGAAGAGGTCGGGGGTAGAAGTTAGTAATACGCAGCCAACTACATCGGAGAAAGCACAAACGCAACAACAACGCCCTGTCGAACACATGCAGCAGTCCACCTACCCTTCAACCAGCAGCAAAATAGAACCCAACTAAATCGAAAACGAACCTATTGTACACAGCTAGCCAGGGACCTTACCTTATGCAGAGCAACGTGACGGTCGCCCTGGTTGACACGTTGACCCTGGTTGACACGTTGACACGCCCTTGACTAGTCACTACAGCACTCCTCACCGGCAGCGACGAATCCTCCTCGTTTAACCACCGCCTTAGCATCCAACCATCGCAGCACCAGCTCGACCAGCTCGCGCTTAGCCGGGTCTCGCTCAGCCTCGAGCACAGACGAAAGCGTCTTCACCGACACCGACCTCGGCTTGGGGCGACCGGCGGCCGTGAGCGCTGCCGGTCTGCCGGCTTGAGGGTTGACGACGCTCATGTCGTCGTACAGCACCTGGAGATACGAATACGGGGACACAAGGTTTCACAGGGGGTATACGCCTTCTATAGAAAACGAAATCAAACCATTAAACTAGTTTTCGTTTTGATTTCGGCTTCTAGACCATTTACTGGTACACACGTGGCTGCAACACCACGAGTCATGGTTGTCATGTGTTCGCTGTAATGGTCGTTTTTCGTGGTACGGTATTCATCTGTTGCGAGAAAGACAACGCTGACATCATAGAAAACGACTGCCTGGGGGGTGGAGACTCGGAGGAGTGGTCTTGCAGTGCACTCCTCACACAGAGGGTTCGAGTTTGGAGCCAGTTCCTGGCGGTTACAGCGGTTACAGCAACGGGTTAGGGACGGAACGGTAACGGCGAGACTCGTCGAGCGGTTACACCCCCATTTGCCGACGCTGGTCAAAGGGAGAGGTTACGGAACAGACACACCACCAACAGCACTTCGAGTTTCGAAGGGGGGGTTGATGAGGCCAAAACCTCTCCTCTGCTAAGCGGCAACTCGGTGTATGTCGCACACGACCAGCCAGCGAAACGCGTAGTGCCGTACCGCACAAGTACGTGCGTTTCACCGGTTCACCGTTGGAGGCAACTACTGCTGTACATTTTATTTACACTGCAGCAGCGCTGCCATTGAATATTGCGCGAACCTTGGCCAGTACAGAAGGCTTGCCGATGTCGAACTCTCTCCCCACGATTTGATGGATGCGTTCCGCTACGCCCCCGGCCCTTTTGGATGCACCAAGGCTACTCCTCGAGTGTGCGGCGGAACGACGAACATGATGATGATGGTGGCACGCAGCAGGCACGAGTGCCTTGACCAATCGGCTACTACGCTTCGCGAAAAACGTGGTGAGTCCCAGCGCAACAGCAGCAGCAGCAAGCGAAGGGTTTCTCATAAAGAGGGAAGAGGGGGAGAGGGAGCGGTAGGGCCACGCAGGAGAGAAATACTAGGCTGGCGCAACAGCCGTGCTCCACGTGAGATGTGGAGGAGATGATACCCACCCCCCCTAATTCTAGAAGGCATTTTGCGGAGCACAGGGCCATTCGCCCATCGCGTGCTGAACATTGCACACGTGTCTTACTTACACTTGCTCACTCGTGCCCTTTCACGCAGACAGAGACCCACCACGCTCACCAACGACTAGCGCCAAGCCAAGCGAAGACACACCATGGCTCCTATGAAACTGTCGATATCATTCATTGCCGTGCTCATCGCCGTCTTCGACGGCGTGGATGGCTTCGTGGGACCGGTGCCTGTTGGCACGAGGACTCGTGTCGTCCGCCGCGCAATGGCAACAAACGGCCTCCATAGCAACACCAGAGTTCAAGCACGATCGCTGCCGCGGACACTAGAGTCCTCGAGGCTACAAGCTTCCATGTCAGCAGCTCCCGACAAGATGCCATCCCCGGGGTGAGTGCGATCGATGGCTTAACAATCATACATTTTGTGTCGCATGACACGTGTGTGATGTATGACGAGGGCGTATGTATCTGCGGTCGCGCGAGGGAACCAACTGCCTGGTGTCTTTGGTTGCAGTGACTCACCCGACATCGACTCCAGCAGCACCAGCACCAGCACCATCGTTTTCATGGAACGTGGGCGGAACATAAGACGCCGAGACCACCTGTTGCCGTAACCTGTTCCCGCAACTTTGCCCCATGTGGACGTTGGCTTCTTTGCCCCACGTACCCTGTTGGCAGCTAACTTCAAATTGCTTACGTAAAAAAAAGCTACTCGACAGCACTACCGCTCAGCATACGTCAACGGTTGTACGATGTGACGCGTGGCATTCACTTAGGCATGATGGCCGCCCTCTTTCGCTAGCACTCGACCTCACTGTCGAGTAGGGGGCTGGCGTATGTTCTTGCTTGGTTTTGGTTGGGCCACTGCTGCTGCGTGTTGGTCTTGTGTAACAACAGCAACAACAGCCGCAGGGTCCGTGTCGTAAAAGATGCGTGTGCAATCGGCAACGTCACGTTTTTTTTTTGTTTTGTGTGTGGAGAACTCATGCACCAGGCGCGCACACGAACCACCCACAGCAGTATTCGAGGCAGCCTATTGCCCCGTTTCTTTGCGTCCTCTTTTGCCGTTTGGTACGAGCTCGTTTGTGTTGCTATACTGTCTCTCGCACGGAGACGTCGAGCGCCCAATGCAATAGTCGAGCTTCCCGGGAGCTACCCCTCGTAATTTTGCCTTTGAAGTCTTGGTTTTTAGTACAAATGCGTACATCATGTACATAGTTGCCTCTTTGTTTTGTAGCCTTGTGCAGCTGTGGGTGCGTAGACACGAAGGTCCTGGAAGCCAAGTCTACGCTGTTCAGCGTCTCAATACCGCTAGTGTTTGCCGTGCTTTCGTCTCACAGAATCGATGGGGAAGAGGGTGCACCGCGAAAAGGGGGCCGACTCTCACGCATCTCTGGGCGCGTACGGAAGATAATCCGCAGGGCTGTGATGGGCTACCTCCCCGAGGAGGAGATGTCCTACAAGCAGAGGGCAGAAGAGCAGGCAGCGGCGGCGGCGAAACTGCGCGGCGAGCCGGAGGTGAGAGCGGTGGCGTTGGTGGCGTTGGACTGGGACGGTGGCATGATTATGGCCATGGCTGCTGTATTGTTGGCCACGAAGGGGATCTATTCGTACGTGCATCCCGGTTTGTTCGTCTCCACTTCCGTCACAGTCGTCGCGGTTGGAAGATGCCACGGCGGTGTTGGCGGTGTCTTGATGCAAGGGAGAATAGCAGCAGGCCGGGTGTTCCTAAAACCACCACCAGCAACGGTCACGGTTGCCCATCCCCCCCCGCAGCAGCGCACAAACTGCAGCACTCGACGTATTGAATCAGATATCTTTGTATAGACGGCCATAGAACAAATGCCTTGGCAGGTCAGCGAACTGGCTCTCTCCCATGCGCATCAATACCCGTCATATTTGACGCTCGACGCATGTGGAAAGTACATTTTTATGCTTTTGTCGGTACACGTCGCGAGCTCACATCTTCTCCCCCTGTCCCTCTGGCCCTCACGGCGGTGTTATGGCGAATGTTAAATCCTGCTGTTGGTGATGTTGATTCTCTGGGTTCTGCCGGTTTACCTTACTGCCTTACGAAGCACGTGTGAATTTTCTAAATGTCCAGATCGACTTACGTTTTGCTCTAGAACCGTGTGTATGTGTAGAGGCGTCGAAATTTCTAGAAACACGACGATGTTGCAAACATCTCTATTATATATACAAATCACTCACCCCGCATGTAATTTATCGCTTTCCACAAGGCCAGGAACGGAAGCGAGAGAAAAACTCACCGCTGATATTTCCAAGTTAGTTTTTGATATGATCGATACGAAACCCCAAGTGCGGTGACGACGAGGTGACGCTGTGTGTTGAGATCGGTCCGCCGGTGTTGAACGCCTCTTGTATGTCACGGAGTAGTACTGAAGCGATACTGCTTTACTCGCTTGTTGAGTCGAGTTGTATGGATAACAAGCTCAACCACAAGTAATTATCGTGTTTCTCGTGTGCGTATGCACAGGATGAGTAGATGCGTTTGACAGGTGGCAGGAGCAGGATTGCACCCCCCCCCCCCCTTCGCGAAGACCACTTGGAGATATACGGGAAGTTGAAAGAAGGGATAGGGACGAAGAGTTACTTGGACGGCCCCATGGACTACGAAAAAAAAAACTGAAGTTGCAATTTCGAGTAGGCGATCTGGACTTGCCAGAACGGAGGAAGAGGTACAACAGCCGTAGGAGAGAGGAAGAGGAGGATAGACAGACATGTCCATGTGGCAAATCGGAGGACAGTAGACCCCACATAGTTGGGGAGTGTGAGCTGTACAGGAAGGAAAGAGAGGATCTCGAGGAGGACGTGAGACAGAGAGGGTGTGACATGGACAAGTTTGGTAAATTAGACAACAGCGAAAAAACGATCGCGGTAATTGGGGATAGATGGTGGGCACAAGAGGCCGTAGAGGACGGGGATAACATGTGCAAGGAATTTTTATGTAGGTTGTGGCAGAAACGTAAAGAGCTCCCAAATGTTGGTGGTGTCTCTAGTAGGGGTAGGAACGGTGCCCCGTCTCGAAAGGGACGCGTGGTCAATGGTCAAATGACTACGGCAAGCAACAAATGAGTACGCCCCCCTTCGCCCGGTCGTATGGCTCGGTCTGAATTACGGGTCGTGGGTACAGGATCATCGAGTAACACGCTATTGTACTGCTATATGTATCCAGGCCTCCATCATCAGGTTTCCCCTTGACTGCGGCACAAGTGGCATAGACATACTGTATGCATACGCGTTCTTATGTTGGCATTCCATCATGGGTACTCCTGAATCCACGTGGCTCCTTCGCTGCCCACCTACATACCTACATATCGTTCGACACGAGTATCTGACCACAGCCGCTGCCATGAGTTGTATCTTTGTCCCGACAACATTCGTGAAGTCGTTTTGATTTGTGTTGGGCGTCCTGGCACATCGTAACTGCTGTGATCAACGAGAGAAGTCGTTGCCGTTGATGCTGTGACTGACTTTTCCAACGTGTGCAACCGCCGGCGTCTTTCAGATTGCTGATGAGCGTCTGCGGGACGCCTCGATCGCGGCCAAGACCGCAGCAATCGAAGCCGTTGAGCAGTCGTTTGTGCAAGGGTCGTTTACGGGCAACGAGGGCGAGGAGGACGACTGGCTTGCCAGCAGCGACTTCGTGCAGCTCAACATCGGTGACGAGAGTCCAATGGTGAGAGTCAGAGTCAGTCTGTCGCAACGGGGTCATACGCGCTGGTCCGTGGTACTAGCCTTGGCAGGGCTTGGCCGTTGAGTGATTATGTTGGATAATAAATTAGAAAGCAGCAAGGAAGTTGGGCAGGGTTTGCATACAACCCCCTCCGTGTTCTGTTTCCTCTTTTTTTTTAACCAAGATTTTCGTGAAGGTGGTCCGATTGCGCCTCTACTCGTGCCAGCAGCCGTTCTCACTTGTTTTTGCCATCCGAAGCCTCAATTGTATAGTGCACAATGAAGTACGTCTTTGCTACAACTAACACATCACAAAGCGACCGCCCTATCCACATATACCTCCTTTTCCTTCCAAGAAGAGGATGTCTTGCGTGTGAAGGAGCCAGGCTCTCGATCGGACGGAGCTCAGCAGCATGACAGTAGGGAGTGCCGCCAAGTAATGTTTTTTTTGTTTGTTGATGTTGACGTGGCGACGGTTTTGTTCCATCGCGTGATGTGAAGTTTTCCGCTGCATTGTGTACCGCACGATGTGCAGGAAATTGAGGATAAGCTAGCCAGCCTGCGGAACAGGCTCGAACAGGGCTTGCCGCCGGACACGGCTCAGGAGCAGGCGGAGAAGGGACACCGCGCGATGGAACAGCAGATGAGGCGGCAATCATCATCGAGACCACCGAGGTCAGTCAAACAAATACAGTCTGTTGAGGAAGCGGGGCTTTCCGTGAATAGCATAGTCTGTGGCACTTCAATCAAAACAACGCCCACTTCAATCGGTGATTTGCGTGTAGATGGATGAGGCGCTGCTGCATCTTTTCGTGTAAGAGCGATAGTGTGTGTTTCGCTCTTTGTCCGTCGATCGCGCTCTTCAATTTCATGTTCCCCGTGTTGTTTGTTCAACGTGAGTTTGTAAATCAATCTTCCATCGTTGCCAACTCTTTTTTTCTCTTTTTATTTCTGCAGCTTTGATGGAGACACGGCGGTGGCGGAGAGGCCCTCTTCGAACCTCGACGCACGGCAGGCGAACAAGGTGCGTGTCTCGTGTACTGAATCCAAACAAACGCAAACAAAAACATCGGCCGTTTGGGTGACATGTACCATAGAGTAGTGAAGTTCCGTAGAACCAACACGTAACGCGTGCCGGTTCAGAGGTTGTTGTGTTTGGCTTGGGGCACGAAACATGTATGCGGGAATATGTCAACCGTTTCTATCGCACAGCTGACATGTACATGAAGTCAGAAACCGCCTTCAACGTTGTCAGTGCCTCATTATCGTCCAAGATGTTGTGCAGGACGAGCAAGAAAACGCCTTGTGTTTCTGATGTTCCTCCGGTCCGGCTCTCGTTCCTTTTCCTTTGACACCCAGGCTAATCATATTCTGTCCTTTTCTTTCGCTTGTTGCCCGAACAGGGTGGCATGAGACCACAGGCACCAAAAGAGGCTCCCAAGATGGCTTCCGCTGAAGACGTTGAGCGGCTAAAGCGCATGTTTGGCTCCATGGGTGGAGAGCCCTTGCGCTAAACCAAAGCCTGTATAACGATAGCAGTAGCGGTGGGTTGACGAGAGTAGGTTTGGAAACGTCAGTGTATGTCGGCGTTGGGATGGCAGCAGGGCGTCATCCAGCGTATCTGTCCTATTTGGAAGCGTCATGATGTTGTGTGGACACTTGTTGCGTTAGGACGGCAGTTCTTTTTGCCGCCCACAGTTACTCATCTGGTGGCCGGAATAACCACCTGCGAAGCACGTTGTACTTTGTTGTCATGTTGGTGCAGTGCCCACCATATTTTTGTTGCATATATGATCGAGCAAATTGGCGACATGTAGTCAGCGGCAGGTATCGAGAGAAACAAGAGCAGTCACGTATGTTGTCTCGGGTGGTTTGGTCATGGCAGTGGTACGGCGTGCGTTTTTCTCAGCGATGTCGAGAGAGGGCGCCTTACCAAGCGGAGGCTGGCGACACTGCAGCTGTGTTCAAGTAGCACCTCTCATCCGCAGCCGCAATGGTGTAGTGGTTGCTACGTTTTGTGTTTTTGAAAACCGAGCGTAACTGATCAAATGATTTTTGACGATTGCATCCAGTAACAGCAGCACCAAGGAAACACCCAAATTAGAGAGAAACGAGAAAATTGAGCGCACGTTTTCTCAGCTCTGCAGATCGTAAACTTGTTTCGGGGAGAGGGGGGGGGTATATCGCAGGAGGAAGGAACTTGAAGGGGTCTCGGTTTTGACGTTACGCCGTCGATTGCTTTTAGGGGCTGTAGTGACTCGAATTTTGTATCCGTTGTGGTGTCGTATACATAGACCGGGGTGCATGTGCATAAATAGACTGAAGGGTTCATTCCTCATGGCTTGAATTCCGCAGTATCGGGGAGCATTTGTTGGGGTTATTATGAGGAAGAGCTTGATGCACTCACCAAATGACAAAACATGTTTTTTCGTCTCGTGGCGCAGCCCTATGCTTGTGGTTGCACTCGTCCCCCTTTTTTTGGATTCCATCAGGGAGCAAAACACGAAACAGAAAAGCAGTGAAATAATCTGAAACACGTGCCCTGCAAGTGGACGAAGAACCTCGAAGCCGACATCCAGCACGCCAGTCACCCGCACACTACAACAAAAAAGTGAGCGCCAGATGAACTCACCGCGCCTATTCTTGCATCGAAAACATACGGCATGCGACTGTTCCGTTCGTACGCATGGCTTACGGGGCGCCACGTGAACGCGCCCACAAGCAAACATCGGCACTAACACTACATCCAGGCAGGCTGCGAGGAAACCATCGAGGCCACCGTGCGCAAACGGAGACTGTGTTTCGCGGCCTTTGTTATGCGCATGGAGGACAGCCGCCTCCCCAAGCGCATGCTGTTGGGAGCGATGGCGGGGGGCGTGGGATACCGGGGCGGGCAGGAGAGCGACTGGGTGTCTCGTCTAGGAGCGGACCTCGTGGCCTTCAACACGGGAGACGAAAAGGAAGGGGGTAAATGGAACGAGAGCGCCAAGGATCCGGAGGTGTGGTACAACAAGGTCGAGGACAGGGCGGCATGGTTCATGAGGAAATGGCACAGGCAGGAGGCGGAAGCGTCCGTGAAGCGCCAGATCGCGAGGGAAGCAGAAGCAGAGAGTACGGCCATCTCAGGACCGAAGAGAACGAGAGCCGGGGAGGCGGCGGTGGGGGCGACCGGGCACTGCTGTAGAAGCGAGTAGGGCGGCCGAGGCAGCACTTGTGGCGAACTATGTACCCGGCTGATGTTGTNCGCCAGATCGCGAGGGAAGCAGAAGCAGAGAGTACGGCCATCTCAGGACCGAAGAGAAAGAGAGCCGGGGAAGCGGCAGTGGGGGGGGAGAAACGGCGACCGGGCACTGCTGTAGAAGCGAGTAGGGCGGCCGAGGCAGCACTTGTGGCGAGCTATGTACCCGGCTGATGTTGTTGCGCCCTGTTTCCCTCCCTGCTGTATGCTATACTCTTTATGTATGTCCTTTGTATTGCCTTCGGCCTCTGTGCTGTGTTTCTTTTTTTTATGACTTCCCTGCCTACTCTGCTGTGTTGGGTACCTTGATCTCGCTTTGCTGTTGCCTTTGTTTTTGTACGTCTGGCTGTCTGCCAATCTGCCGCCTCTTTTTCCTGTTTGCTCCGTTACTCTCATGCCCTGGCGCGTAGTACCTGGTGCTGGTACGTTACCCTTTGATTTTTTCTTTGGGCGGGTGTGGGAAGCTTCCTCCCTTTTTTTTTTCTTCTTAATATCACACAACAAGTCCATCTCTATCTAATTTTGATCGGTTTCCGAGGGCTCTTTTCTCGAACGGTCGGTGCGATACCTGTTATTTTCTTTCGATCATTTTGTTTTCTCTTCCGAGTGGTTTGTTCCCTATTTTTGTTTTGTTTTTTCCCGCGGCGTCGTATGTGCCGGGTTTTGAGACCACGGGCTCCCCAGTTTTTGTGGACAATAGAGCTAATGTGAGAAACAACAACAACAACAACAAACTACCACTTCTCTCCGTGGCACGCGAAAGCCTGTAAGCAGTCACACTTGGAAGTGGTTCCAAATTAGCATCGGGTGCAGTACCCAGACTTGAGCCTCGCCAACACCATGCGAATCTCCCAGTACTCCGCACGGGGTGCCAGTTCTTTAACGTCTTTCAGCCTCACAGAATCCCAACGCCCTGCAGCGCATGTCTCGCTTGCCGTCCCTGCCAGCGTTCCGTGTCTTCCAGCATCACCGTCACTCCAGCCGGCGCTTTCATCCATGCCGGGGTTGCTGTCGGTGCGGTTGTTGGCGGTGCTGCTGGTAGCGCTGCCGTCGTTGGACCCCGCCAGTCTCTGTGCATCGACGGTTGGACTTGCCGACTCCGAGTCCGTAGTGGTGGTGTTCGGCCCCGGCAGCACTACCCCGTCCGCAGAGTGCGAGGCAGCAGCAGCAGCAGCCACCGCCGAACATGGACCCTTGAGTACCGGAGTAGTGGGAGTGGTGTTATGGCCACAACTGGTGCCCACGGGCTCGACGGCAGGCGCGCTGCGACCGCTGGTCGTCGGCGTGGCGAGACCGATGCCATCGTCGACCTGCAGATCGCTCAGCGAAGGCCTTGAGTTGCTTGCCAGAGGCATCATGGGCGACACCGCGACGCCTACGTTCGTTGCTTCCGCCTTTGCCTTGTGGTGGTCGGGAATCTTGGGAGATGTTTCGGATGAGGCCGCTGGCGCTGCAGCTTTAGACGGACCACAGTCCCCCCCTGCTGCCGCTACTGCCGGTTGTTTGCCGCTACCCGCCGTCGCCGCCAAGAGAGCTGTGACGATCTCCTCCTCCTCGTCAGCGTCGATGCCGACTCGTGTCCAGTCGTAGGGAAGCCCAGCTTCGATGCAGTCTGCCAACGATCAATCGGTTAGCAAGGTCAGCTGCAAGCCCAGCATCGCAAAGTGTCAAGCGCAGAGAGGGGCGTGCGACAGCTGGACTAAATGGCATGTCGTCGTACCAACATGCTTTGGTGCAGTTTTGTATCAAACAACTTTCCCCGCCTTGAGAGCAGATCGTTTAAGAAAAACGGCGAGTGTCATTCAAGCAGGGACGACTGCAAACAACAAGTCGAGAGGCACACTTCAGCTCGTGGATTTCTGATGCTGCATGCTGTGCTGGAAGGTATGCAAGCAGTTTCGGATTATAGCATGGGCCAATTCAGCGGCGGATACTGGACAGCAGCACCATATCTATATCTTGCAAACGTGCGATGAAATCAAAACCAACCAACCTGAAAGGTATCCCCGGACCGTGTTGGCCTTGTTGCACCGCACCTCCGCCACGGCATCCACGGACAGCCCGTCCTCGTGCCAAAGGCGGTGCGTCTCAAGCTTCGACAACGGCAATCGCGGCCGTGCTTTCAAGCCAGACAGAGAGAAGGAGGCGAGAAGCGGACGGGCGAAAGGTAAGAACCAATGCTACCCGTGATTTGTGATTGTGATTCCAACAAGAGAGCAACAAATATTGCAGGGCAATTCGACTCCACGGGCAAAATTTTGTGCGCTTGGAGCGCCAAAGTGGGGGCAAAACACTGCGGTACCCTTCGGGTCCATTTTATGTTCGCACACCTTTTTTGGGTAAGTTAGCCTGTGACCACGGGAATCAACCCCGTCACGTGTTGGACTAGAACGGACACAAGAAGGTATTGGGCAGAGAAAACGGAACGCTTGTTAATGTGAAGACAACAACAACAACAACAACTCTGGAGTTGGAGTCTGGAGTTGAGGTAACATGTAGCAAGCACACGCGGGGACATACATGTTAAATTTTGGGCAAGAATCCTCCCTGCGCACTGGCAAACATCCACGTTTCATGCTTCGCGTTGCGGCGCACGCATGACCTCCAACACCGGATTTGGCGGCAGCTCACACTGCCCTTTTTACTCCGAAAAAAAGGCGTTCAGAGCAACATGAGCTCTCGAGGAACCAAGTGGGAGCATTGAGTCCCCGTCTATATGTCACCCACTCGTAGTCTCAGCGTTCCTGGAGGCAGTTGCCATCTCCTGCCCCCCCCGCGCCGGCCGCGCGTCGACCCCCCCACGCGCCTGGCCCTTGCCCTCACTGCACGCAGCAGCAGCGGTGCCGTCACACCTCCTCGGGCTACCTGCTGCCGCCGAGGTGTCTTCGACTCTGGACCCGTTCGCGTCGGACCTCTGCAGCACCAAGTCCGGCATCTCGTGCATGGTCTACGTGTACGCGTAGCAGGAGCGATACAAAAGCGTTACACACAACCGGGTTTAAATGCAAGCACGGCGTTCTTCCGAGGGACAAGGCGGACTGTCCATTCATGTTACCGTGCTGCGTTCTCTGTGTTTCCCGTTCAACTTTGGCTACCAGGCATGGAGGGAGAAGAAGCCGCACTTTTTGTGAATAAGCATCGCTTTTCATTTAAAAGTGTGACGATACACAACATAGAAATGGCAGTCCATGAGGACACATGGTGGCAAAACTGCGAACTACGTTGAGCGTCGTGCCGAGGCCCTCCATCAAGAGGCCGTCAACTCCTGTTTTGGCAACAACACACAAAAACGTCAACAGCTATGCATGCCGTACTTAAGTCTCCAGCTCGCACCAGCTACAGTAAAGTAGCTGTGAGAGCCACCACACTCGGAGCACCAACACGCACCTCCTACGCGTTTCTATCCATCCCAGTCTGACTGCGTTTCGTCACCGAGGCTTACTATTTTCCGATTCCCTTGCATGATAGACCTCTGCTGCGATTTCCTCAGCGGGCGTGGTAACGAGGTTTTTCAAGCTAGTCGCACATACGCACAACAACCAGCGAGCCACCTGCCATAGCCGCAAGCCAGCGTACGCATCCGCAGCGGCGTAGAAAAGCTGGTCAACACTGAGGGGGCGCTTCTCCCAGCTTCCGGTCCTCAAAGCAGCCGGCTTTTTCAGCTCCAGCTCCAGCACCTCGGCGCACAGGTCGGCGAGCGAACTCATTCCCCTTCGCCGCCTCTCTGGCGCTACCTGCGGGTCGGCCCGGTTTGTTGTACCCTTGAGACTTGATAACATGCGACACAAAGTGGGTGCCTGTGGCACTTATTATGTATCGAACAAACGCGATTGTTTCGAAGAGAAGTGGTGTCAGCCAACCGACTCGAAGAAGTATCCCAGGTGAATACTTAGCAGAAACCAACATTGGAATACACTGATGCTTTCACGCAGCCACGGAGTGGACACAACATATAATTAAACAATTGTGAGCATATGGGCTTTGTGTGAGCTCTACACAACATAATGATAATCAGTGGCTAAACTTTGTAATCGGTGCTGAAGTGGTCGGAGGGGGATCAGGTTTCCAGCCCCATCCCGTCGTAGCGACTATTCCCATCTGCGTGATCACCCGCGAAATAGGGATCCCATCCTTGAGACATGCCTGCAGCACCCCACTTCAACCTGTACCTCCTCATGCGCGAGGTCGGACTGCCTACGCAAACAAAGTAAGTTTATTACGAAACGAGACCAGCCAGGGGGCGCGCATACCCTAACCCCAACTTGCCCATTCTTATCATACATCCGTGTGTTTGCTTGCTTTGAAAAACCCGCGTGGACCACTGGTGAGGTCCCACAACATATTCGCAGCGTTAATGTCGCAAGCGGCAACGTCCGCGACACGTGGTGCAGCGCGTGTTACGCCGGAGCTACACCCACGCACCTTGCGCTTGGCAACCTCCGACAGGTCCACCACCCCCCCCACCCCGCCGCCCGCCCGAAGCTGGTCGTACTCCCTCTCCAGCCGATTCACGTCTCCCCCGACCCCTACCCCCGCCAGCAAGATGGCAGGGTTGGACAGCACTCTGACCAAAGAGTCAGGTAGACGCGGCGATGGTGCCGTTGGGCCACTACGACGGTGCTGTTCGTGCCCCCCCACGCTCTGTCCCATGCTGCTGCTGCTGCTGCTGCTGCTGTCCACGTGTTGTTTCGCTTCCGAGTGAACTGATGGCGATGTCGGTAACGATGACCGGACGGGGTCGCGCATGTGACACAGGTGAAATATGTAGGCTGTTCCCCATACCGGGCAGGACCCCTGCAGCCGCCGCCGCTGCTGTTGCTGCTGCTGCTGCGGCTGCTGTTGTTGCTGCTGCTGAGGCTGCTGGTCGGAGCTCGCGCTGAAAGTCGGCCCGCTGTTGGGGTTGGAAGCGGAGGTGCGGTTGGTCTGATTCTCCGCTGTCGCGACGGTGCACTTGGGGTATTGTGGAGCGCAAAGCTGGAGCGTGGCCGTCGGGCGTGGCGCCTGTACAGCAGTACAGTAGTAAGCAGTTGTACGCCAGATCGGCATGGAGGGGCATCAGAAAAATATTTTCTGCTTTTTGGGGCAAGAGGGATGCCGCTGGACCGTCCACTTGCACTGGACGTTGGAAGGGAGATAAATTCAACTCTGCTGTACTTCCTTTATCGATGCTCATCAAAACGCATGTATTTCGGCTGAGAGGGTGCTCGAGCACTTTCCATTATTGAACCTTGGGAGCCCTAGGCAATCTTTGGTTCTATGATAGGGTGCAAGGTCATCACCCACCGTCGAGCACACAGCAGGAAACCCTCGGGCCAACGAGCGAGGTTCGAGATATGAACTTCATACAGACTGCACCTGGAACACCAGGAGACTGCACCAAACCGAGGAGCGGCACCAATGACAGTAGCAGCAACTCACCTCTCCTGCTACGAAGGAGACTTGCCATTCGATGTCAAAGCCTAACACCTCTGGTTGGGCGGCCTCCAGTGCACGCGCCGCTTCGTCCCCGGCTTCAAATGACTATTTCGTGGGTTGCGGGAGGTGTACAGCAGTAGTACCAGAGTTGCGACCCGCAAGTAAGAAAAAGTGGTCAGCGTAGCTATAACGAGGCTGCGCTTTTCTCGCAAACGAAACAACACCACACCTCAGTCGTGGATCCTACGTGTGCACTAACCTCTACATACCTTGACCTATGCTCGACGGCGTTGACAGGACAGCAGCAGCTTGCTGTATACGGGAACAAGGTCGAAATCTGCAAGTTCACCACACAGCGTCTTCATGGGCCACCTATTTAGGCTCACCAAGTTCAGAACATTTAGGGCATCCGTCTTCTCGTCTACTCTACCCACGACAGGGGTGGTTTGACAGAGGGGGGGGAATTGGGAGATCGCGGGCGCAACAAGCCGGGAGCCGCAAAAAAGTGGCATTTAACAGTCACCGCGACATGTATCATATCCATACAAGGGCTGGAAACCAATTCACGCCGATGCGAGATACAGAGTGTGAGGACGAAAGGCGAAACCTCAACACCTCTTGAACACTACCCAGGTAGAGGCGTTTGCTGCAAACTGCTGTAACTGAATGCTATGCCCTACCTACCATGCACCAGGTGTACCATTCTCATCAAGCATCACTGATACGTTTCCCCAAAGGATCAAAAACGTTTTGTAAATAAAAAAAACGGTGGGAAACAACTGCCCGTAAAATAAAAAAATCTGTAGATTTGAAAACGAGTGATGTACTGCTGTAGCCTTCCTTCCATCTTCCATGACGCTTACAAAAAAATTATTCCTACATTAGACACTGCGTCATGTCCCCTGTGAAGGCTACTTTTTACAACACACGACACAACGGAGGGATTCTTCCCGACATTTTGTCGTTGACCCAGCAGAGGACAGGGGACGTATCGTAGAATGTAGGTTACCTATACAGATGTTTTTGCACTTCTTTACGCATGCAGTACCATCTGGCATCACTGATATAAATCATCAGTGTAGAAATAAGTCCAGTACCCAGCCGGTGTTCCTCCACTAACTGAAAAGACTCCACCACATCCCGCTCGACTGTGGGTATATCTCCAATGGGTAGTCTTTCTGTGCGTGTATTTATTTTTCCTTCAGTGGGGCGCACCCTGGTGATTACCGCTGCCTTCAGGATGCGGTGGAATCATGTTTCATGAGCCTCGGCGGCGAATTCGTGTGATATCTTATTTTCGCGCGCGTTTCGAAACATGGATACGTATGCCCCAAGACCAGGAAAAGGAGCACCACATACCCGAGTACCCGAGTATGTGAGACTTTCACATCACTGACCTGCACATACTCGATGTTGCCGTTGAACACCAACGACGGCATACCAGAAGGAACCCGCCTTTTGTTGCTGCTGCCGACCTGCTTGGAAGGGAGGACTCTGGTGGAACTTCCCTCGGCTGATGAACCGTAAGTCGGGATGAACAGACCGCTCATCGATACACAGTCGAGTTGTTGCAGAGGGTGCCGTCAATGCTGCCAAAACCTGTTTCGCTGCAGGCTGCTCTGTGCTGTCCCTGGCCTGCAAGACACTTCGTTGTTTGGTAGGGGCTCCGCAAGTGCACGCAAGGCCACTGCCGTGGGGGGTGCACTGCAACTGCGGCGCCCTCCGAGAAGTCTTGGATGCATTGGTTGTTGCGTACCAGCACCCCACCGTCACATCGCTGATCTTTATCACGCGCGCTGTCATCTCCAACCATCACACTTGGCATGAAGGTAAACTTACTTGCACTGTACCATTTTTGAATGTTTTGCATGTGTAGACTGCTGTATCAGCAGTTCCGCGGTCTGCAGTCTGCAGGATGTCGGTATCATACAAATGTACAGCAGTAAATGTGTCTGCTGATGTGGCCAGCTCTACTTACAAGAGGTGGGACGAAGTAATGTACTTCATGCGTCGAGAACACCATCAAGCCACATGCATATGCTTGTGGACCCCGTTGCCAAGTTCGATGTGCCGGTGCCAGTAGGATCCGTGCTGCTGCTCTTTACGTGCACCGAAGAAAATTGCCCCGTCCCTCCCCCCTTCTTTCACGGTACCATCTACACAGAGCAAGGTTGAACGAGTCGCAGACAACAGTGCGTGCTGGCCTAGGGAGCGTTAACCGAATTCAGGATGTCGGCACACGAAGACCGTAAGAGCACCCTGCACGGCACTGGAGACATGATACTCGATTTGGTGTGCGACCTGGCGACGCCTCGACAGTGTACCAAGTGGCTGCGGGTTACTCTCGAGCGCGCGGCAGGTGCAGGAAACGCTCCCTGGTAGAGAAGCTGCTGAAGGTTGGGGCGCGAACGCGAGCGCCGGGTGGAGGGGCTGCGGTGGTCGTACTCTGATGCACGCGGGTGCCGAAGGCGGAAGCGAGCAAGTAGTATCAATGCTGATGAGGGCAAGCGCCGGGAAATACATCAACGATCAAGCACCACTTTCCGTTCTTGCGCCGCTTCACCTTGCGGTTAGTGGCGGGAAGTTGGCTGCTACGAAAGTGCTCGTGCTGCCTGGGGCGGACGTGAACAAGCTCGATGCCGGAGGCGTTGCTCCCCTTCATCTCGCCCTCCAACACGGTCACGCGGAGCTTGCTCAGGTGCTTGTGGTCGGCGGAGCCGATGCCGACAAGCAACTCCGCAATGGCAACTATCCCATCGCTGCCCGCCGTGAGGAAGACGAAGTACTACGTAGTTTGCTGCACAAGGGGGCGAAGGTAGATCGCCGCGGTTTCGCAGGGAACACCCCGTTATGTAATGCACTGGACGTCGGTCACATCTCCACTGTACACGTTCTCTTGGCTGGGGGTGCCTCTGTAAGTTTAAAGAAATGGCGGCTTGGCTCCAATTCACGTAGCCGTGGGGTTTAACAATCCGGACGCCATCATTGCGCTCGCCAGGGCTGGGGCCGACATCGAAGACTCACATCGCCGGGAGACCACCCCTCTATGTGTGTTAACCTTCTCCATCAGCTATTTCGCAGCCATGCTTGCCGTCTTGAAGTTGGGAGCAAACCTCCATGCGAAATGCCCGCACAACGGGATGACCGCCTTGCACACCGCGTGCCACGTGGTAAACCCTGACGCCGCGGACCTACTGTTGACATGGGGCGCTGACGAGACTGCCGCCGACTGGAACGATGCGGCTGTTTCCGCGGTAATTCCTAGAATCGACGAACCTCCCGAAGAAAACCGTCCGGCAATCCTACGTCTGGCCAAGTTGCTGGAGTTCGCCGACAAGGACAGAACCTGGCGTCGCAGGGGCCTCCTGGTCATGTGCCGCGCTCACCCAGACAGACTGCTCCTGGCAGCGGACGTCTCCAACAATACCGCTGAGTCTGTCGGCGAGCTCAGGGAAGGCCGGAACTGCCGCACTAAGCGGGAGGAAGAGAGGGTCGAGACCGCGACGGGCGGCGGAGGCGTTGGCTCCGGGAGCGGCGCAAAGGCCTGGAGCAGCACCGCCCGTCTCACGGGCTCTGTCGGTAAGGCTGCTGTGTTTGAAGCAGGGTCCGACGGTATGGTAGCCTGGCTCACGACACAGACGAACGAAGGCGTCTTCCGCAACATCGTGCGGTTCCTGTAGCCTGAGACCAGGCAGGGTTCTCCTAAGCGCCGTCAGCTCTCCGTACAGCAAGAATGGGGAGGGTATGGACGCGCGTTTTTGCTACAAGTTCCCTTCAGCTGGAGACGCCCGCAGCGATGCCTGGCGTGGCCCCGTTTTTTTCGGATTTTGATGTGGCATCAACGCGCAACAATGGCAGTCGGACACGAACGTTGATCTTACGAAAATCGAAATAAAAATGCATAAAATGTGGATTGGTACCTCGCCTGTTGATCTTGTTTGTACGTGTATCATTTGTTTCGGGAGAAGCGAAATGAGGTATTGTATCGCCTGATTCTTGTACGTTGGAACTATAAGAATAGGAACCGATTGTTGTTTTGTTGTAGGGAAGGGTTGCGTTGGTTGTGAGTCGTATGACTTAAGTCTATACGATATATTTCTGTCTCTGGTTCGCTTTGCTTGGTGGAATTCCGCTCAAAGCACTGATGAAAAGGGGCGGCTGCAGGTTGCACCATCCTCCTCAAGGAGCAACCAGCAAGAGAGGTGTGACAATTTTGTGTACAGTAGGAGGGCTTCGTCGGTACTGATGGTTCAGCCTAGCTGAAAACAAAGTTTCTCTGCCTATTTACGAGAAAACAGAGAAGGTTGCGTGGAGCCGCGACTAGCTGCGTTCCTTTCCACAGCCACGTTTTCAGTATTTGCCTTGCCTTGACACGGTGGAAAGCGCTTGTTTGTGAGGTCACGATAGCGAAGGGACGGCTGCGCCCTTCTCTCATAGAAAAAATGGCAGCAGCTTGCTCTGTAGGAAAACTGGACTTTCTGTGTATAAACCTTCTGGGTTACCTCCAGACCGGAGCTTGTGAAAGAGACCACAAGCAGGGTACATTATGTACATGTAGGTGACATTTTTACCCTAACCCTAATGACAACCCCAAGCCGGTACAAGATCTATGATCACCACCACAGGGAATGTCCTTGTCCTCGCCACAAGACATGAAACAAAACTTTGTCCAGTCAAGGTACAGCAGTAGTACAGTGCCTCTCACGATTATTAGTTTTCGATTGCCGTCGAATGGGGAGTCCCCCGGGCGGGAGGACCGGCTAGGGAGAGGCTAAAACAAGCTGGAAGAGGGGGACCAGGTGTTTGAGGGTACCCGGCACTCTATGCTTCTCTGCGGGGACTATGGGGGATAGGTGGGTGGGTGGTACGGACAGTACGCCCCCCCGGCAGGGCACCACGTTATTTCCCTCCATCTCTTTCGCTCTCTGCGCTTCTTCCTTCCGACAAGAGGCTGTCCACCTCCGAAAAAGATCGCTGTCCACCTGTGCCAAAACACCCTAGCACACGCGCATGGACACCCGCCTTCCGCAACCCCTAAAATTTCTCTACAACTCCGACGATGCAGAGCCTCTCCATGGTTGACGATGAAAGAAAACCTCCCTGGACGAAGCATGCACAACAGCTTTTCTGTCCCCTACCCGAGATCTTTGGAATCGACTTCCTCCTTCCGTCAGTTTTGATGGCGACCGCTTCCGCGCAAGTCATTGCCATACCTAAATATCCCCTGGGAAGCACTAGGGGAAGAATGCTTAAGAGGAATTTATCGCCAGGTTCCCAGGCAGAAGCGAGCCAGCAGCCAAAAAAATCCCATGACGCAAATGACTACCCACCGCGTTGCATGCTCTACTCAGCCCCGCACCTCATCTGGCCGGTGGGCGGCGGTATCGCTCATGATGACTTGCGGGCTTAGTTGTCACCGATTCCGAGCATATCTTACTCTCCGCTAAAGGAACAAGAATCCTCTACTTGGGGCAAGGTCAAAGTCTTGCCATGCCTCTGGCAAACACATGGAATTTGCTGGCGTGGGAGGGGGTAACCCTAAACCGGACCGCACCAAACCTATCTCTAGCAAGGCCAGGGCAGCCCTGTCGCTTGCAAATAGCGAGGGCACCGCGGTGAACATTGAAATTCCGCGGGCCGAAGGCGCTTGGGGCTACCGGTGTCCCAACCCGCGTTACTTCGCAACTCCACAGATAGATCCGCCACTAACACAATGTAACTCGTTTTCCTCTCCTACCGCCGTGGTCGCCCTTCATCACCGCCCACTCGCGCCAGTCGCCCCGACTCCGCTTGCAACTATACAGATCGCCTAAAAAAACGCGCCGCTGCTTTCAGTAGTCGCCATTAGCTGTCGCATCACCTTCCACGCCCGCGAGCCACCCCCATCCCCCTCCGCCTTGAGCACCTTCATGCCCTGGGGACGCAGCAGCTTCTAGTGGATCCGCCGCTAGGCGTTCCTCGCGCAAACGCACGCGCTCCTCAGCTAAGGGGTTCTTGTCCTGAGGTGGTCGGCGTGTTGTAGACAACGGACGGTCACAATCGTGGAAGGGGAGACTCAGAAAGCATGGACTCAGAAAGCATGGGTGCGGAAAAGTAGGTTGCCCCTTCCCGCATCAGCTTCATTGAAGGGAGGTGGTGAAGGGGAAATTGGGCGCCCTCCGTCGCAACCCTCCGTTTGCGTGACGCATCACAACTGCAGCAGACAGCTAATGCTGGCATACCAAGCAGCATGCTCTCTAAAGAACGCATGGGACCTTCATTCGCCGTCCTCTTTTGATTTTCCACAGCAATGCACGTCTACTTGCCTTCCACGAGGCCGTGTTGACGTTTAACAACACACATTACAACAAGTGGATAGCACGTTGACAGCACAGGAACAAGGTGGCCTACACAGAAGGCCTATACGGATCGGGCAGTTCGTGTGTCGAACCTTTTGGATAGGAGGGTGATGTCGAGCCACATCAACGTCCACATTAAACTTTTCTCCCGTGAAATGCCGCTGCAAGGGAAGGATGCCGAGCAGGATAGAAAGGGCAGAAAGTCCGAAAGAAGCAGCAAAGGCAGGCGGTTCAGAGAGATCTTCCAATCGTGGCAAGTGGCGCTACGAAATATGGTGGGTGCCCAGGCAACCAAGTCGTGTCCGGTTCAATTGCAATCTTTCACGCGCGCTATTGTTCTACATCTTCCGCGAGTGCCTCAAAGGTGTACGGTAGCGCATTGCAGGCTCCCTCCACGCAAATAAAGCCCGGCATGTTGCACCGCTGTGTTGGTGTTTTGCCGAGAAAGAAAGCTCCAGCAGTTGTAGAAATGAAAAATCATACCACGGCTAATGCCCGGTGTTTGTGGGTGACCCACAGCAAGCCGGCACGCCACAACGCAGGTTCGTTCCGCAAAACTCGCGACCGCGGGCACCGCACGCCACAGACAAGGCGATAGTCCACTTGGTGCACATCGTCAGCAGACCTTGGTACTACTTCAAACCAATGCTGCTACGGATTCTTAGAAACCTCCTCGTAGTTTGCCCAAGCTGTGAAGTGGTGGAGTGCGATAGACGTGGTCACGGGGGCAGCCAGCTCCATCGGGGACTCGCTCGCCTGAGAAAAAAACGCCAAGAAAAATCGTACAGAGACAAACGTGAGTGTCTCAAGAAACCGCGACATCGTCTAGATAAGAACCGCTTCCATCGAAGCATTGCGATCGCGTAACGGCCAGGGGTTCAAGTGGATGTCTGCAACCATCGTGTACCGTGGCAAGCTGTACAAGTCGGGGAAAGGGGATGGCATACAACCAGAGGGTCAAGTGCTTGCGTGCGGTGCCGAGAGTGTCAACAGATTTCAGGTTCATTCCAACTGCTCCTACTGTAGATGCTTCAACAGACAACCGCGCCTGCCCAGGTCACCACTCTGGTCAATTCGATGTTCCAGGACCCCCTCCCAGCATCCGCTCACCTACCATTTCGACGTGCACGAAAAAATCGCACACGTCCAGCGCCTCGTGGTCCAAGCGATTGCCGTGTCCAACCAAAAACGCCGTGCTTTTCCGAAATGGTCGGCGACGCACGGCTGTCGAGGCTAGAACGGTGGGACGATCCTTCTTGTTGCTTCCCCCCAGCAATCTCTCCTCTGGAACGCGGCCTTCTCCTTGTGATGATGATGATGGTGACAAGGACGACGACGACCAAAGTAACCCTTCCTCGGAAAGTTCTGAAGCGGCACTACCGGCACCCTGCTCAGCGGCAGCCTTCTTCGCGAGAGGTAGGCTGGCAGAGGAGCTATTAACTCCCGGCTCGCTTTCTCCTTGCGCGGCGAAGTTCGTAGCGGAAGTAGTAGACTCTGGTGCTGATCCTGGCACCACGCTTCCCCGTGGAGGTGCTGGTGGCGGTGGCTCGCGACCCACAGGCGAATCTCGTCTTTGGGGTTGGATCTGGCTTTGATTTACAACGCCGCAAAGGTCGCAACCCTTTTCGTCTCTTAGGAAGGTGGCGGCCGTCTCCCAGTCATCGAAGCATCGGTACCGGAGGTGCTACCATAGACAAGAAAACAGGAGAGGGTATATAGATGCCAGAGTGCAAGCAAGAGGTAGAGGTCGGGTGCAGTCAAGTGGTCTCGATATTGCCGACTCGCCGGCGGTGGCGAAGAGGCCGAAGTTCGAAACTATGTGCACAGCGGTACTGCTGTGGCATGTTGCAGTAGAGAAAAGCCGGTGTTGCCATGCCACTGCGGGTACTTAGCGTACTGGTCTTGTGATATACTGCTGTACAAGGGGACATCAATACACCAATACTTGGGAAGTACAATGAGTAGGTTTCAGACACGTGCAAACTCTACTCCATTTCCACCGCTGGTCATTATCAGTCTACATTTTTTTTTTTTCTCCCATCATCGGATTCTGTCGTCTGCCCCTCTGGCCCCTATCCTCCACTTCTACTAGCTAGACGACCCAACTGGGGTGACACAGGAAAGGGGGGCTGGACCCCCTCCTGCGGTTCCTGCCTGAGATATTTATATCGCGAGAAGGGTACATTATCACCATCTGACAGCAGTCTAACGCGGAGCATGTTACGAAACGCGAACAACGCGTTTACGAAGGTAGGGTCAAACCAGAGCCCGTCCTGTGGCAGTGAGGGGAATCATGCTCCAGATGCAATGCTATGGCACCCTCCTCCTCCAGTTACTGCTGTATTCCCTACACAGAGTACTGCAACAGGATTTACATAAACCCATAGCGAGGAAAACATAGATGTGCCCGTCCTAATTTTTTTTTATTTTTTCTCCCATGATCGGATTCTGTCGTCTGCCCCTCTGGCCCCTATCCTCCACTTCCACTAGCTAGACGACCCTAATGTAGCAGTAAGGTAACTTCTACTCAATCGTTGTAAGTAAACTACACCAACCAGCGATAGTACACAGTGATTCTACTCGATGCCGATAGCAGCGCAGGGAAGGGTATGCACACCACATGAATGGAGTTGCGCTGCATTAAAACACGACGATTCCACAAATGATTTACCGCTTGGTGCTTGGAGAGATGCCGCACCTTGTGAGAGCCGTGGGCACCGTGAGTGCTCCATTTGAACGCCCCGACCACGATCACCTCCTCCACAGCAAACGCAGCACCACATCGTATCAAAGTCCCCAAGTTGTTCTTGGAGGATGGATTGGCGAGAACAAGGTACGCTACGGCGCTCATGAGATCTACAGCAGCATTATCTACACGCACTAAATAGCTAACACGCACAGCAGTGTTTGGTGGCTCAGCTTGCGGCCCACGGAACCCCCCCCCCCCGACCCTGGGGCTAATGATCTCCAAGATGCGGATGACAGTCCGGTGTCCGGGGTCCGGTGTCCGCAAGTTGGTGTCCGCAAGTTGGTGTCCGGTGTATCTTTCTTTCCTTTGCCATACGTCAATGAATACATGAAAAGTAGGGGCGTGCATGAAACAAGAAAAGATGGCTCGTCCATGGCTACCGCGGTACAGCAGCTTCCCTGGAGGAGAGTGGTACAGCAGTAACACATGTGCTGCTGAAGATAAAAAACTGAAAAACCTTGCCATGCGCGGTATACAACAGTCTAGTATGGTCTAAGTCTCTGGTTCAGGTCTACAACAGCAGTCCCTCTATTCTGTTCAGAGAAAATGATAATAGCGTTCCTTGGTCGCTTCACGGCTGCTCTGTGCGGCGCGCTATGTAGTTTATTGTGGGGTTGTGAACGAGCGTGTTTTGTGCATCCGGGCGGAGGACCTTTACTCGAGACACCCCGATAAATAAACTTGCGTTCAATTTACTCTCCAGCTATTGACATGTGTCCAGTAATTATCTCGTCTAGTCTTGACGTGTGGCACCGAAAAACAAAATCTGCAATGTTTCGCAGTGACGAGCAGTGAGCAGTGAACTCAAATAGTTGACGGCGAACGAGTTCGTTGATTTTCGTCTCGCCAAAGAACGGGAATGAGTACTTACCTGACCCTCCACCTCCACCTCATTCATCATGCACATGCATGCAGAGTCAGCATTGATGGTTGTTTTTGATTGGGAAAATAAAAAGAAACACACAAAGAATATCCGTTCGAGAAACATCCCGAGGTCAATGCGAGGATATAGTCTACGACAAGATTGAGCGAGACCCCGCTTCCTTCTCTAAGATAAGAGGAAAGGATAATGATGTTGAAAAAATAAGTAACGAGGTAGGACGGGGATGCTTGATTTACGGAGAGGAGCGACCGACGCCCATCACTTACACAGCAAGCCATACCAATAGGGCCGCAACGAAAACAAGCGAGTACAGCAGCCTGGTAGACACTTGAACCTAGTTTTTTTACGTTTGCTACCGTATTTCTTGTCTTTCATCTGGAGAGCAGTAGCTTAGCCTCCCCTCCCGCATAATGCCCCACCACGGGGTCCAAGATAATCGCCTATATGTATAAAAGCATAGACTATTCTGCTTTCAGCGGCACTGAGACTGACGTATTTTCAATGGTCAGTCGCTTAGCGCGGTCGACACCAACAGTGACGCCTCGCATATACACATGACAGCATACATAACTTGTGTGCAGCCGCGAAACGCAAGCACCACATCCAACCACATCCACCGGGGGTAGAGGGGGTCTCAAGGCATAAAAACAAGGAAAGATGGGCTGCACGAATCCCACTCCCTGAAACGTCACCAAAGAGAGACAAGGAACTTCAGCGTTGGTGGGAATAAATATCCACACCACCATCACTCAGCAGATGCGTCGACAGGTTGGTGTGAAAATTTTCTTCTTTTTTCGATCATGTTGGACACAGACCAATAAACGAAGCTAACTCATATCCCTACCCCCTTCTCAGTCTGCCACGTGCGTACGTACGTTACCAGACCACCGACCGCCAGATTCTACTAGCCCCAACCCCAAACGGGAAGTGGGAAGGGAGCTTTTCTAACGGAGCTGCTAGGAATTGACACAAACCGATACCACGAGCCTCCACCGGGGGCAAGGGGGAGAATGCTCGCCGCCGGCTGCGCCGAAATTTGGCACATGAAAGCCAACACCAACGTGGCACGATGAACACAAAGGACAAGGGATGGTGAACCTGATCTACTACAAGCGCGCGCGCGCGTGTGTGAAAGGACCGCAAGATAACCAGTCGCCGTACATGCTTCTTCGCGACCATGGGAGATGAGGCTAGCTAGCGAGGTACACACCGAGGCACTTACTGACAGAGACCATGCCGCAGGCCTACACCAACAAAATCGTCAACACCAAAGGACAAACACGACTCGTTTGGGCCGTCCGCCAACAGCCCCATCACATACTACACAATCATCCGGATGAGTAAGGGTTCAGGGCTTCGCTCTATTCCCTCCCCCCCCCCGTCATCAGTAACACATTTCACTCCAAGCATTCCCAACCACAACATTACCACCCAACCATATGCATGATCGGCACCAGCCAGAATCGCGCCACACTCATGAGCGCGCTAGTGCTTTTAACCAGGACACCCTTCTGCCTACAAAATACCCTTACCCTTACCGAGTGGCGTTTTCGGCACTTTCAAGATGTACCCAAGCTGCAAGGGACGAGTACAGCCAGGGTCGCTAAGAGCAGCAACAGACAGAGTACCAACACACTACGACGTCATCGTGAGACAGAACCTCGCCACCCGAAAGTTCCTAACAACGGGGTCGACAGGACATTATAAAAGAAAAATTCTCCGAGTCTGCGCATACTCGAAGCAAACAAAAAACGCCAAAATAAACATACAATACACTTGCGGTGGAACAAGGCATGGGGCTTGACCAAGCATGTACCCTTTAGCCCGACGCCTATTTAAAAATCGACATATTATAGCATATTGCTCTCTATAGTTTGAGCGCCAGGAGCGCGCGCTAATTCCTTTCACGTCAAACAACACAACAGAAACAGCGCGGGGGGAGGGGGAGCAAGAGTACGAGGAGCATGCACCAACAGATCCAACCAAGGAACTACACGAAAATTTGTGTAAAATATGTAGAGACGTACATGACATGCACGTGCCGGCTTGACGGGGGGTGTAAAATGAATGTTACCACAGTTTGAGGAGCGGCGGTGCCGAGGCCGTCACAACAAAGCACTCGCTAAAAAATGATTTACACAAGAAAAACGCACATAACATTGTATAAAGTACCTGTGAGTCTAACTAACAAACTTCATGAGCCAACACGGCTCTACTCTCAACACGCCCGAGGGACAGCAATGAGACTATGGATGCTTGAAACCAACCCAAACAGATCGACCTATCATCGTCGTTCATCCTCCCCCTCCACAGCAAAAGCACGACCTCGGATCTACAGTACCTCCCGAACGACGGAACAGCAGCATGCATCACGCGAGAACAACAAAAACAACAGCAGGGTAGATGCGCACATGCCACGGTAACTACAACCTTCGATCGACACGCAAAGCAGCAGCCAACCAGAGTTAACAGACACACTCCACGACGCGACGCAACTCTCAACTTCAGGGGACACAAGCGTCGTCGTCAACAACCATCAAGAAAGCAACCCTCACATGTTTTCATTTACACGGGCCTCGCGGACCACGCGAACGCGTTCGGAGCGCCGGCAGGGGAAAGGGCGACCGCGCGTGGGGGGAGGATGCTGCCCACGCCACCCTTCGGCATGAGCGAAGAGGACGGGGTCGTTGAGAAGGGCTTCTTGCTGATGTCGAAGATGATGTTGACGCTCCCGCCGTTGCGCACGGAGCGCACCCCGCCGCTACCGCCGCCGCCGCCGACACCGCCGCAGCGCCGCCCTCCCCCAACCCCCCCCGCGGCCACCTGGGGTTTCGGCGACAAGGCGTTATTCATGTTGCCGGGGAGCATGTCGGTGGGCTCCCACTGCGCCAGCCCATCCCCGCCTCCGTCCTCCCGCTGCGGCGGCCCGCCGGCGTTGACGGAGACAAAGTCGGGGGTGGTCTTGACGAACTTGCCCTTGACCCGCGGGCGGAGCAGCGCGGCCTTGGGGCGGGAGCGGGACGGCGAGGCGTCCCTCGTGGACTTGGCGAACTTCCGGCGGGAGCGCTTGTACAGGTACCTCTGGATCTTGACGCGGCGCCTCTCCTGCTTGGCCAAGTCCACGGGGCCCCCGCCGGCGCGCGCCGGCCCGCACGAGAGGGGAGTTTCCAAGGCGCGTTTGCCGTTGCCTGACGACGGCGTCTTCTTAGGGGGCATGCTCGCCGCCGCCGCCACCGCCGGTGAGGGCGGCGTAGGAGCGGTCCAAGGAGCGGTCGTGGGAGAATCGGCGGTAGGGTTGTGGTGGTGTTTCTTCTTGGGCTTCTTGTCGGCGCGGGTTATCTTGGGTTGCCGTCCCCGCGAAGACGGCGCTGCTGGTGCTGCTGGTGCTGGCGGGGACAGGAGGGGTGTTTTCGTCCGGAGGGGAAACTGAGCCTGCTGCTTGGCCTTGGCGCTGCCGCCGCCGCCGCCGCCGCTAGCGGAAGGAGCATGGAGTTCCCCTGACAACTCTCCAGCAGATGGCGACGACGACGGCGCCGGAGGCGATGAGGAGGGTGAGGGCGGGACCGGCCAGTGGGGGATCCCGGGGATCATGGCGGCGAGTTTGTCGAAGCTCGGGCGGCGCGGGCGCGAAGAGGGCAGGATGCCGCCGATGATGTCATCGGGATGGTAGTCCGCCTGGTGGTCTTCGTCGCTCAGGCCCCGTCCCCCGGTGCCGCCCCCGCCGTGGTCTCGGTCTCCCGCATTATCGTTTTCCCACTGTCGCTCCTGCTTGGCACCGAGGCGACCGCCGCCACCGCCGCCGCCGCCGGTGCCAAGGAAGCCCAGGCCCTGAAAGTTGTCGCTCGACAAGCTGGGGCCTCCTCCTCCTCCCCCGCCGCCCGCGGCGTACACGCCCCCGCCGGCCATGGTCGTGGTCCCGCCGCCGCTGCTGCAGGGCGTCTCCGTCGAAGCCGCGATGCTGCGCCCCACCTGCGACCAGGTGTTGCGGAGAGACGGCGCCGACGGCAGTATGTCCACCGCAGTTAGCCCGCCGCCGCCGCCGCCGCCCACCTGCACGGGGGGGGGGAAGGAAGGATCGCGACCGAACCGTGGCCGGCCGAACGGCGGCGGGAAAGATGGCTCCCGGGTGAGGCACGTGTTGTCCATGAGGGTGGGCGGCAGTGGCGCCATGAGCATTTCCAGCGCGTTGGAGCCCAGCGCGGCGCCGCTCTGAGTTGTGGCTCTCTCGGCGGCGCTGCTGCTGCTGCTGCCGCTGTTGCAGGTGCCGACCATGTTGTTGGTGCCACGGTTTCGCCCTGCAGTTGCAGTGGCGTGGGGAGAGGTAGCAGACATGCCGTCTTCAGGGTCCACGGACATGACGAGGCTCGAGACGCTCCTCAGGATTGGGGCCATGTCCGGCAAGGGCTCGTCATTGTCATCCCAGGCCATCGGGGTAGAGGTTGCCGCAGCGGGAGCAGCAGCCGAAGTGCCACCAAAACGCATCGCCGTGGCGGGGAGGGGGAAGGGTTGCTGCTGCTGCTGCTGCTGCTGCTGCTGCTGCTGCTGCTGCTGGTCTCGATTCGAAAAAGCGCTCCAGCTCTTGAAAGATGCAACTTCGCGCATGCTGCCAACACGGAGAAGAGAAGTGCAAGGGACGCCAGTGCTCATGATCAGTTTGGCTGCGCGAGGCGAGGTTGTGCCGTTCAAGCTAAACGCGTGAGTGCTCCTACTGCTGCTGCCGCTGTTCTGTTCTTTTATCTATCGTTGGCGTCGGCCGCGCCGCTGCAGAAGCAAAGGTCGGAGAGGGGGGCGGACACGATGGAGGGAGCGAAAACGGGAAATCGGGGATTTCGCAGAAGTCGGCAATTCCAGCTTTCTCACCCAAAGAGGAGCGATGCCGAAGGAGGAGACGTCGCAACGGTATGCACACAATCCGCAGGAAGAAGCTTTCCCGTATGGTGTTTGCCTTCTCCACGGCACCAGTTTGAAGGATTGTGAGCAGGGCGGCGTTGAAGCTCAAACATTATTGTGCGTGTGCGCTGTGCGCCCACAATTCGATGGAAGTATATTATCCCTCCGCAGGAACCTTCCGTGAGACTGCGATGGTTATTATGACAGTTAGCCCGGAAAGGGGTTCGGGGTATATCGGAACGCTGGTGTCAGCCAAATCTTCGGTGGATGGCCTCTTTTTGTGGGTTGCACAATGACCACGGGATCGAGCCGCGACCTCTGGCTTTCCGGAGGGAGGCGGGGTAAAAAGACGGGCCATCTCGCTCCCTTTAGTAGTCGAGAAAACCGTGCAACACACACGAACGTACATATTTATTCCGGGTGTGTCGTGGCGAAGATGAGAGAGCTAGATATGTAGGCAGGCCAAATTTTTTTTCAACCCAAACGACCCTTGCAACCCGAAAACTGGCTTCACAAATCGGACAAAACATTTGCTGCTGTAGAACATCCATTAGATAGAAGACGAGGCTGATTTTGCCCGGTTTTGTAACCAAATTGTACCATGGTTACCCAACAGTCATCTTCGGCAACACCCCCGAGCCTCCTGGAGCAACAATAGTTTTGTACAAAAATCGTAAATATTCGGATTTTTCAGAACACAAAAATTAAGATCCGTTAATTTTTGTTCGTTTGAGGGCTTCTCCGCGTGTCAATACACAAATGTTTTACCAAGAGTCAACGCTTCCAAACATGATCACTCCGAGCAACCCTTCCACACTCGGAGCGTCAGCAGTGGCCGCCGTAAGCTTATCTAACGCCGGGCACACACACGAGGAAATTTTTGTCCCCACATGCACGTACGTACCTGAAAACATGTTACATTGATTGATGGTCGTCGAAGTTTGGAGTACAACGTACATACCCCGACACATGTACGTACAACTGACGTGGACCTCCGTGATCAAGGGCCAACAGCTCAACGGAGGGTTCGGAGCGCGTTCATGCAGTATGTACGCTTCAATAACACCAGTACAAAATAATCAGGACTTGGAACAGAAAGTACTTCTACTTTTGTCACCACCGGTGTTGTAGAAAAGAACAGAAAAAAAAAAGTAAAAACGGCCCTGAGGCAGGGATTGAGAATTGGGGAGCACGCACATTGTTTGAGAATTGGTCAATGCTACGCTGGCAAGTGGAGTTAGTTCCCTGCATAGTGCGGGTGTATGGTAAGCGAATTGACTCTCTAGCTTCCTGGGCCGCCCAAAGAAGCGGGGTAATTGAACTACTTGATCGATGCTTCCATCTGTTCCAGCCAATTCCACCAGCGGCGCACTAACACGGGAGACCACATACTTAGAGCACAAATGAAGTGCTGCAAGCCTGCAACGAGGCAGTGCCTTGCTCCACCCAAACAAGCTCGCTTTTACTCGGAAGAAAATGGGGGGAATCAAACCCACTAATAGCGGTCGATCTTTCCCGCGTGATCCCGACTTGTGGGGCCAGAAAGGTGGACTAGACTCAAGTCAATAATATATGCATACATATCACACAGCAGCGCCGTGGCCACCACCTATCTTAATCCTACCCGCCAACAATCCGGTACGTAAAAGGTAGGACCCGTTTCTATTGGTGGCAACACAAGAGTCATCACCAGGTGTCGAGACCGAATGTAATGGTGACAGAGAGTGACCCAAACATGGAAAAGCGAGAGTCAACCGAAACTGATTTGGCACTGAAGCAAGGCTGAGTTTCAAAGAACCCCCCCTGCTATCCACTACCATAGACGCCCAATACATGAAACGACCCACAACACCCAACCGCAAGTATCAGAAACTTGATCGACCCTTCTGTACTCATCTTGCGTGCTTCTCTCATTCCTCTCCTTTCCAACCGAAGTGATCCTTTGCTAACTTAGCCTCGAGTAACGAAACAGAGCACCGTCAGAACTTTGTGCCCTCGGGGGTGTTCAGCTCAAAAGAGCACCACCGCACGCAAGACGAGCAATCGCGGCCTCGACTCATGCCGGTAACCACGGTGCAAAGCTATGCAGAGAGCTGCCGCACACGACATGAAAGAAACAACGCAAGCGATACCCGAATTTACACACCATGGCTGCTACAGTGCTAAACAGGAAGGCACGTGTCAACGAAGAAAAAGAAGAAAACACAGGTTGCGTCGGAATGCATACACACTAATCGGCGAAAAGTCCTTCAAGATTCCATACTTGTTTGCCACCGACATGCGCTGCAAAGAATGATACTACGGGGCCCCTACGCCAACAACAAAAAAAAACACTCGGAGAGACTATCTCGCGTCGTGCGGCCAGCAGTGAGCGGCGGCCTTTGCAGCGCAAACCAACCACGCTTTCGCCCCAAGGACACCTACCCCCTCGCACTTGAATCAGTGGGGGCTGGCGCTACCGGCATCACTGTTGCGGCGGCTGTTGCTCTGACCGCCGCTGCCGCCGTTCATGGGCGGGCTGCTGTCACGGTGTCCATTGCGCTTATCGGCCTGATCAGCAGTAGCAGCAGCAGCGGCAGCACCGAAGCGAACGAAGAAAAGGAAGGAGAGGCGTGGGCCATAGTGTATTTTGCTCAACGGGTTGCCGCGTTGCGGTGGGCCTTTGTCGCGCAGTATTGTTCTAGATTCAAACGCAGTAGTAGCGAAGACACAAAAAGGAAGTGTTTCTCCGATGCAGAATACAGCAGTAGGGCCATCCATCTGTGACAACTCTTAAATCGGCAACGGGATCATGAACACGTTGTTCAGCCTCGGAAAAAGCCTTCAATCTTGAATCAAGACACCAAATTTGCAATGCCCCACAGGCTGAACGAAGCACACACACGGGTGACCACCACCCCCTCCCTCGGCAGGCGAACCAAGAAACAATAAAACACCCAACCCCCACCTCGCCGTCCCTGCCGCCATCAGCACTGGAATCGCGGCGGTCCCTGCCTCTCTTGCTGTGCCCGCCGCCGCCGCCGCCCTCTTCGCTGCCGTCCCGGTGCCTGCTGCTGCGCTTGGCCGCCGGCGAGCGGGAGCGGGAGCGGGAGCTAACCCTTGAGCGGGAGCGGCGGCGGGAGTAGAGGGGCGATCTGGACCTTGACCGGCGGCGGTCGCGGGACCGCTCGCGGCGGGGAGAGGCGCTCCTGGATCGGCGGCGGCGACGGTCCCTGTCGAGCAGGGAAGAGAAAGGGGGGGTAATCATGGAACTGCATACCGTAGTCGGTTTTCCATGGATCTCGCATCCCTACAATGCCGGGACGAAGCGAGGGGGGGAGGAGCATCTGAGAAGCCGTGTCGCCAAACACGATTCAACCATTTCCAACCAAGCCAACCCCCACCACCGAAGACGTGCGCATTCCAGGCGCCGCGACTATTGTGTGCGTTCGAATTTCGCCTACAATGTTCCTGTGAAGCGGCAAGAGATCTCACGGCCCAATAGTGCGGGGCGGCCGCGCCCCTGTCTTCTGACGAACTAGTAGAGCACCATATTCTCCCGCATACGTACCCAACAACTCTCCTCTTGGGTCGCTACCGCTTCCCCCTGCCGCCATCCCAACAAGCGTGTTTTCATATCTACAAGGAATGTTAGTTTTATGGCATGTACGAGGGGACACGTGAGCATAGGGGTTTGTACCTCGAGCGGCTGCGGCTGCGGCTGCGGCGGCTGGAGTGGCGGTAGTCGTCACGCCTGTCGTAGCGCCCCCCACCGCCACCACCGTATCCTCCTCCTCCCCCATAGCCATATCCACCGCCTCCTCCGTACCCGCCGCTGGCTTCGGGCCTCCTCTTCTTGGCGTACTGCGCGAAAGCAACAAAAATATTTCAGACGTAGTTGAAAATCGTGGCGCAGAGACGGCTGGATCGAAACGTACGTGGCTACTTGGCAAGGACAGCAGTACACGAGAACAATACAAAGTAAGCAGATGACGCGCATCATGATAGAATAGACAGAAAAACTAGTGCTCTCTCTGTCACAAACAGTAGTACGTGGTATGTATCATCTCCACGCGCCTGCTCTTTGTCGGGATTAATACCGAGCATGCGTACACCCCCATCACGCTACCATTTTCGGGCGAACACGCACAAACAGCCAGCAAAAAAAAGAAAAAACACAGATCCAGCACACAGACACGTACGCACGGTATTATCCATCGTCCCTTCCTCTTGCCCCCCGGACAGCCAAACCAACCTGGATCCGAAGCTCCCTGCCGGCGAAGAATTCTCCGTCCATGCGGTCGATGGCGTCATCTGCGTCCCGCTGGTCCATGAACCGCACGAAGGCGAATCCCCTCGGCTCTCCGGTGCGCAGGTCCCTGGGCATGTAAACGTCACCAAGCTCGCCATACCTTATACGGGAAAACAATGTACCGGGGGCGGGAGGAGATGCTGGGTCGGTTGCAGCAGGCCACAGCTTGGTCATATTCATCGGGCGCACGCGTCGTGGCCGTGAATGCCTCTCGCGCACGTCGTCCACCCTAGCCGCTTTGGGTCAGTGTTGCTTGCGTGACGAACGGCAGAAAGAGATCTCGCTCTTTTAATCTCTCTCTCCGAAGAAGCTGGAGGGATGAATCAAACGTAGTCGAAGCAGTGAAAACCCTATTATACAACGACTGCCGTACACGTTCTTACGGTACAAATATCGGAGGGTTTTCTCCGCGCATCGGAGAAGGGAGACACAGCTTCTTCTCTGTCGTCCCGCCCACCCGACTCGACAGACGCAGCAGCGGTCAAAACCGGGTACACGCGCGAAAGACGGACACAAGTCCCGGATATGCGGAACGCCGCACCGCCACAACGCGAGCAATCTTACGGGCGAGCTAGATTACTACGGTCATACGGTCATGCTAAATGGTGCTTTTTATTGGATCGACCAAACACATATCAGACGCCGTAGGACGAAACTCAACATCAACACCGGCAGCGCGTCGAAAGGCTAAAGCCAGACACTCCTTGTTGCAAACACACCGAGAAAAGGCAAGGAAGGAAGCACTTTACCTCGCGTCACGCGCGGTCGGGTCGGGTGGCGGCGGCCAACGATCACATCACGCGGCAGCCAGCCGGCCAGTCAGCCACAAAACGCCCGACCCTTCTTCACCACCGTTCTCAAAACGACACCCTCTGTACTTTTCGTTCGTCTGTACTCGGCTCGACTGGTACTCGATTTCGGCAGTATGCTCGCTTAGGTCTCTGTCTCTCTGTCTCTCTGTCTCTCTCGCCAGGTCAGGATCAGAAAGGTCAGGATCTGAACAGGAACATACAGGATCAGATGACGGTCTGACTCGACTCGACTCTCTTCACTGGTTGATGTCAGCTTTGCTCTCGTTCTCACGCCAGCAGCCTTGGTCCCCTCCCTTCACGGAAAACCACCATCATCACCATCGACCTCGACTCGATCTCAACGTTGGCCCCTCACCCCAGGTGCTGCAACCCCCGCACGCTGTGAACAACACCAAAATTCTGGCGCCATCACCACCCTCACCCACACAGACAGGTCTCCCTCGTCGTGCGTTTCGATCGTGACAGTGGTAGAGGTCAGGTCAGTTCAGGCCAGGACACCAAAGTAGTCAGGATACTTTCGTTTTGTTGGTCTCGCGTCTGCTACATCATGTACCCAGCAGTCCAATCGGTTCCGACCATGGGCAGGTGTAGGACAAGGCGAGAGGACGATGGCGAGCAGACGAGTGAGGCTGAGGTGACGAACCACTATTTGTTGTACTAATTCTGGAGCAGCTTGATCCGCCTCGGGTCCAAACCTCGGCAAGGCGCTTGGCCGTTCGGCTACCACTCACGCACATAGGTATGTACATAGCTGCTATATTGCAGTCTGCCTGCCCCCGTTGGAAATGCTACAGATATGGTGTAACAAGGAGACAAAGAGCACAATACCTGAGGAGTAGAGTATACCACAAGCCGAGGGTAAGTGTGGTCAGGACCCTTTCGGCAGAGGCTTACTCTGGACATGGTCGGTGGGCAATCAAAACGCGTGCCTAAACCGAAGTATTAAACCACCCGATCCAGCAAGACTGCGCCACAGAGAGGGGCGGGGTATACGGTCCGTTCTTTCCCGACGTGGCGCCAGCACATGCACCAGCGTGACGCTATCGGCACGCGGCAGCAGATCGTCGCTGTTTTCTAAGGCCCAGGCTTGAGCCATATCGAGCAGGAATAAGTAGTGGCAATGCCACTTGACAGCCGACGCCGACTTTCTGGGCCGGAAAACTCTGAACAGCACAAAGGGACCCACATGAACTCGTAAAAATTGACACTTGACACCCGGGTACAGGAAACTCGATACACTTCGTAAGGCACTCCCTATCGTTCGGGTACGGACATTGCTTGCTTGGAAGTTCTTCAGATGGCACTTCCAAGACAGAGGTGAGCGTTGAAACAGCAGTAGCACTGACTGCTTGCGACCAGAGGCACCCGAAAATATTTACGGATAAGTACGTCATCGTTATGACCAAGCCGCGTGCTTACTTTTCGAAGATGCGCCTGAGGTCATCGATGCTCGAGTTGTAAGGTACGTTGTCCACCTTGAGGGTGATCATGCCCTCAATGTTCGGAGGCCCGTTCCTGTGTACACCAAGGTTTCAGAGGAGCAAGAAAGAAAAAAAATGGACGACGAGCGGACCGCATGGTTGGCGTGCTGGAATGCGCGAAACGCACCACAAATATTTAGTCCATCATACATCGAAAACTGTACGATTCGCCCGTTTTCTTGAATAAAAGACCACTGCAAAGAAATCGCGACATCAGGCAAACGCTGAGGAAGCATGAGGCAAACGACAGGCTAAGTCGATTGGACCATGCGTTCGACAGCATGCATTCGAATCGTGTCCAGACCAGAATGTGCGGCTGATGTGAACGCAAGATCTCTACGAAGTGTTCAGGCTTCTTAAACTTGCCAATAGGCATCCATCTGTTCGTCGCTTAAATAAGCACATAAAACCTTCTTTTAAGACTCTTTTCGGGTCTCACCCTCTCATGCCGGGGTCGCCGAAGAAAGTCCCATCACGTCGGCCACTCATCGCACAAGTACTACTCTTCTCGTTCTTGACAGGTACCCTTCTGCAGGTGCGAGGGTGCCAACACAACGAGGGTACAGGCGACAGGGGACACACAGCGAGATGGCAGAGTTGTAACCATCGAACAAACCGGCGTGCATGAAAATCGGCGCGTTGGTGCAAGTCCGACCGAGGCTTGGTCGTGGTTGTATTTGGGAAGGGTTGGGATCAACCTGCGTTGGTTTGGCACAACATTCTTTAGCGATGCTGTCTAGAACAAGGGCTTGAAAATCGGTAAGTTGACATTGCATTTCCATGAAATCAATCTTGACTCCTTCGAGCTTTCAGGCAACTACGAGAGTCTGCCCCAATCCGAGGCATGCCCTCTAGCCCAAGACGCATCACATTCCCGTCATCCCCATGCACCAACCGTCCCTCGCAGTTTTACCCTACAAGCACGCCCAACCGGGAAGATTCCAGGAGGGCTACAGCACCACCAGCAGGAGGTGCTGTCGCTGCCACGCTCTCGCAGCAATCATGACAGTGCGTGACCCGGATCTTTGAGCTGTTGCACGCAACAAATCCATTGCTGCTGCACTCATGGCAAAAGACGGAAAGGACTTTGGGGACGATCTGTACAGCTGTACAAGACTGTACGAGCAATGGGATTCCAAACCAGGAGATTGATCTATCCGGCGTTCGGTAACAAAGGAATTCCTATTGTGGGGGGCCGGCCCGCCGGGCTTCTACTCTTGCGCGCGTGTACCAGCTACAAATCTATGGATGGATGTGTGGTGAACGCCGCCAGGCAGGGAAAACGATAGCATATTGTGAAAAACAGCACAACCGAAGTACAAGGACTTCGTAGAAGTTAAGTGTTGCTCAGCCGTACCATGAAGCCTCCACACACAGCTTTATTTTGATTGGTTTCCGAGGGCTCTTTTCTCGAACGGTCGGTGCGATACCTGTTCTTTTCTATACATCATTTTGTTTTCTTTTTCCGAGAGGTTGGTAACCTATTTTTGTTTTTTTTCCCCGCGGCGTCGTATGTGCCGGGTTTTGAGACCACGGGCTCCCCATTTGTTGTGGACTTAGAGCTAATGTGAGAAACAACAACAAACACAGAGACTGATCGCATATGGGAGTGGCCAAACCTCTAGACAGCAGTGTCGGATGTGTCATGTGTGCATGTCACAGACCAACAAAAATACAAAATCCACCCTCTGGACAACTCTGTAATACCGTACCACTATCAAGGGCCGCATGCACTTCTAACGAGGGTCCCAACATCGGTCAGTAGATTGTAATCTAATCGTTTCACCGGGCAGCGGGTAAAATAATTACATGGGACATCAAGAGTACGTTCTTACAATATGTGGAGTAAGAAACTCAGAAAAAGAGAGGACGCGCCGGGAGGAGAAATCAATGCTAAGAGGGTATGGAAATCTACCAGAGAGCAACCACTCACGACGCCACGAGCAACGTAAGGCCCTCTCGAGTGCTGTGGTTGTGGGTCACAGAATGTCTTCTTCCGTCCCCCATGAACGGTCCAGACAGGTGTAACAGGCTTTCGTCTCTCTTCGTTGAACCACCCGGTGGTTAGAGAGTCGAGTGCGCAAAGATCGGTGGCGCCGTCGCCGGAGAAAAAGCAGCCAACAGCATCTTTTCCCGTCACCCCTACCCCTTTGCCTTTCTTTCCCCCGACCGCACCACCTACCTGGCGACCGCGAAGCTGTGATGTCGTGAGACAACTGAGCTGATTTTGGCATGGCCATGCCCGGCGCGCGCGCGGAAAAGCTGTGTTAAGGGGCGCCGCGATTTGTTTTCTGTTTTCATGCATACCCCGTCGCTCTCCTCGGTGAAGCAACAAGCCCAAGTTTTTGTACACTCATTGCTTGCTGCTTGTTCCGCCAAAAACTCGCCAGCCATGTCGATGTGGCGAGGGTCTACGGCGGATGCCATCCTCCAAGGGGACCACAGGCTCGATCTCCGAGATAGAAGCCTATCTACGCAGGATGTTACTGCCCTTGCAAAGCTGCTTTCCACAAGCAGCCAGGTGTCTGCCCTGATCCTGTACAACGTGCGCTTGAATTCAGACGTGAGTGCCACCTCGTTGATACACATCACCCTCTGCCGCTTTCGCGTAACAAGTGGAGTCGATGCGTGTATGCGGAGCTTCTGCGTTAAAACATGAGCTGTAACGCAAAAACTACTGCTATGTTTCGATGTGTGCAAGTGCAGTGATGAATGCATACGTGACTGCTGTCGAGCGTACACCGGTAGGCTCACACCTACATGCTCGCCTGCCTCCGCATTCAATGCCACGTGCGTCGTCTCAGGATGCTGTATCGTTGGCGAGGGCGCTGGAGTTCAACGACACGCTTGCGACGCTGAACTTTACGCATAACCCCATCGGCGAGGTACGAGAACAATCTTTTTGGCGGAACGAAATGCAATTGTCCTTCACGCCCCAGCGGCAATGAACGCCTTGAACTCCAGCAGTTGTATTCTGCAAACTCAAACTTGGGCGCCGGGGGGTTTCAAGGAGCGTTTCCGATGACTGTACAGCAGCAATGGCTACGTTCTTCATAACTGCTCGTTGGCGTGCCTCTCCCCATTCTCGCGTGTTGTACAGTTGTGCAATGCGCATGTCCTGCTACACGGGATGGTGCAAACATGGGTACTGCCCAGCATGCACAGCCGAGATTTGGTAATTCCGCAGGCTGGCACACCCTGTGTACGCAGAAAAGCGGGAGTCACGGATTGCTCTTACGCTCTTAACCCTTTTGTGACTACACCCCTCCTGAGTGTCGATAAGAGTGTTGTTA
>CACKRE030003600.1:27042-37482 GCA_902602495.3 Ectocarpus sp. CCAP 1310/34
GGGCGTTTCTTACGTTGTGGCCGAGATTGAGCGATATGTTTCTTAGCCCGTTTTCTTATTTTTCGTACGAAGTTGAGCCTTTTTTCTTACAGATTTTTTCTTAACTGCGGGCGCCATCTGTATTTGTACGCGAAGGGAAGGGGTGGCGAGTACCGTGAGACGCAGTACCTTCTTTCGAAGACCGTTCATTCGTTTCCTCATGAAACTCAACAGAGCCATAAAGACAAGCCGTGGGGGGAGGTTCAGGGAAGTCTTCGCGATATGTGGAAGGAAAAGCCATCAGGGTAGCTTTTGGTCTCCGCCGGGACAGTGATATGTACTGGTGTTCCTCGGTGCGACGCTTGAATACGCTCTTTCTTTTTGTTTCACAAGAATGAGATAAATATATGTCTACTTGGACTTTCCTCCCTCTTCCGCCGCCGGCTATGCAGTACATTAGTTGGTCAAGTACAAACTGGTGTACTGTAGTTGTTTTCAACACGTCCCTGACTGCTGTATATCTCATTTCAAGTATTGTAAATATGTTCGACGTCAACAAACGGTTGCCAGTCGTCTCGGCGATGCTGACTTTTCGTACCACCCCCTTCCTTGGAAAAAGACGCGTAATTTGAGGTGTAGCATGCCTCCATTGGCCCCGGGCATGGTGAGCTATCGTCCCCTGAATTTTAAGGACGCAACCTCGCTTTAAGGACGTTTTTTTTCAGGAAAAAGCATGTGCGTCCTTAAAGCGGGGTCGACTGTATCTGCAGAAGGAGAACAACAGGAAGCTGACCCGAGACCAGCTATCTATGACAACCAGGAGGGGCCGGGCCTATACGACCTGTGCGCCGTGGGTATAGTCATGCGCCTTGTGTAACCTGGCGGGTGTTGATGTTGAGTGGTGTAACCGACTCCCGAAACAACTGCAGACCGATGATCCCAATGATGGGAGAAAAACAAAAAAAACAAAAAAACAGTTGCTGGTCGTGCTCCTCGACGGTGTGATGTGTGATACGCTCGCCGCCCTGGTACATGCCGCATGCGTGCCTCTTCCAGATGCCCTGATGTGCGTCTGCACAGCCGGAAGACTTCACATTTTGTTTCTTCGCTGGTGTGTGCATGTGCATCAACGGAAGAGAAACAACCGCATCTGAAGTGCAAAAATTTGAGCGGGGCCACACATACAACCATCTTTGCACCCGCCGCATTCCTGCAGCCTGTCCCTCTGGTGCACGCGTAGCTGCACCTCAAACGATTCACGCTGCTGTTTATCGGGATTCGTGCACCATCAGGATCGCAGATAAAGACTACTGCAAGGTATTGAGTCGCTACCCAGCCGCTCATTACCCGCCCTATCTTCTGTATATGACACAAGACAGCACACCCCCTGGATCAATTTTCAAGGCTCAATTACGCCACAACGAAGAGGATGTACAAATTGAAACAACACATGTTCGGAGAGCTCTCAAAGAGACAGCTTCAATGCCACCGGTTTCGGCGCTGTGACTCTTTCTGCTGCTTAGAAATCGGGGTTTGAAAATCGGTCAAGGGGGTGTGTTATCTTGTGTCATTTATGGTAGTTGGTAGCAGTGGTGGGAACAAAAAGGTTTGACCCTCACTCAATATTGGTGTTTCATGAGCGGGCCGGCACTCTTACTGATGTAGCTGCGCTACAGAACGAAGTTGGCGTAGCGTGATTGCCGGCCAACCCCTTGACAGAGCGATACCCCACTGCTGTTGATCTGTTGATGCGGTGTACTCAGCGGGCGTTACGGCAAGAGAGTCGGGAGTTAGGAGCGGTCGGTCGGCTCGAAAAAGCTTCCGCGAGCTGCAAGCCACGGCAGCTCTACTGGAGGAGAAAGCGGAGATCCCAATGGGTACTCCTGACTACGGAAGGAGGCACAAGACAACGGGACATCGCATTTTCTTTGTTTTTCTGGCTTCCTCTCTCGTATCTCTTGCCGCGAAACGACCGACCGTCTCCTAGATCCACAAAACATGTGAGAGTTTCGGTTGAAACAAAAGGATGATACATTGTACGTACACATTGATTTTCAGGTTTTCCGCCCCAACGCACCGCGATTGACGAACTTCGGGCGAGCCGTGTCTTCTTCCTTGAGCAACTCTGGATTTCTCGCTGAGACCTCGGAAGACATGATTAGCGAGGTCTTCCAGCTGGCACGCCGCTGCCGTCCCCGCACTCCTTCCGCACACGACTCACTGCTGTTCTGTTACTCCCTAGCTCCAGCCTGGCTCCCTAGCTACAGAGGAGGCCCGTCGCGGCGAAGATGAGCTGTGGTGGTACAGATGATGTGTCTTGACCGAGCCCAAAAAGAAGACGATGAACTGGACGCTTGCCAGACAATTGCCCCGGCCGAATAAGTGCGACAATATGATAATGATATAGACCCAGGTGTGAAGCGTGATGAGTGATCCAGTTGAAGGACTACTACAATGCATTTTCAGGAGGCACGACGACACAACGAGGAAATTCCAAAACGCGCAGGGGGGGTCGACAGAAGGGTAGTGTGTAAAAGGGGCACAAAAATATAAGGCAATAGGTGCGGACCCCCCAAGATCTCCGATGATGCGATGCGATTGCATGTCTCGCAGTAGCTATCTCGCGGGTTTCTCTTTGATGACCGCCCCCTTGCGCACGGTTGCTTGATAGAGAGAACTCTAGCACGCCATCCCCCTTCGATCCTGGACGCGGCACTTGATCGCGTACTACAACAATATATGATCCTTCAGGGCAGGTGTTCGTCCGCAGACGTTTCTACGTAAAGCACTGGGGGGAAGATCTTGACGAGAAGTCTGCTGTGTCACTGGGATCCTTCATTGGTGTGTGGCGTTTTGGAGGTGCTGGTCCTGCCCCTACGAGGAGTTGCTGGAGGATCCGGATGCCGGACGTGCGACGCACGAAAACGGAACGATACACCCTTCGTTCGAAACACCCAAACATCGGAGATCTGGTCAGTAGACCCCCAGGTCTGCATTGAAGATCGTCATCATCGGCTCCTGCTGTCGGTGGTAGGGGCGGGCAAGGGGCGGGCAAGCCGGCAAGATGATGACAAGAGCGCCCCCCACGGCCAAGGCAAAGACTTCTGCAAAGATGCTCTTGCGTGAGTGCGTATGAGACCGCCGAATACTGTCATGGTACTGGTCGGAACTCTGCTGCAGAGGTCTTGGGGCAATATGCTGTGGTAGGCTGTCGCATTGTATTACTGTGTGAAGTATTTCTATTGCGGGAACCATTGAGTTTAATAGGGTAAAATCGAAGTCAACAGACAGATTTTGTAATGTTGAGGCGGTTGAAGCAGGCAAAGGGTCACATTCAACCCGCGACGACACGCACGTACAATAGTCGGGCTTCGACGAATCATGGTCTACATGGGACGCCCTTATGTCGCAGAAAATGCCTCCGCGTACCGCGCCAACCCAACCTTGTCGGGCCGTTGGTGTACAGGCAAGGGGAGTAAGCCGAAGGGGCCGCCGGGGCAGCAGAAGATGCCGGAGCTCAGCGATTATGTCAAGGTGAGTGGCAACAAAGCCTCGAAAACTCTGCATCGAGTGCGTTTAATCACCGAGTATTGCATCAGGCCTTGCAAGAGCTATGACAGGTTTTATGCACAGCAGTACCGCGGCGGACGTGAAGACTACTGTAGAGCCTTCCGTCGTAGTGGGGTGTTTTGGTCGTTCGTACGCATGCACTGGGCATCAACCATAGGGTAAGCCCACAAACAAGCCCAAGACATGCGTAGCCTTTCAACATCGTCGTCAGCAAAGTTCCTGTGTGATGCCTCCAGGTAGGGTTTTTCATGTAGGTGTACGCGATTGATTATGGAGGGTAGCACCACCCGCAAGAGACCTCCACGAACTGATAGTTTTTTACAATGGTGGCTTGTCAACTTGCTTTTTTCGACGACATTCTCACGTTGTTACTGTTCTTGGCTCCTCGTTCCATCAGTCGAGGGATTTCACCGGCGCAGTGACGCTGCTAGAGTTCAACCGGCGGTCGGGAGAAGACGAAACCCTCGAAGACACCCTCATGTGGCTGGGGTACTGCGCCTTTCATCTCGGGAATTACCAACGAGCCATCGAAGCCTACCAGGTATAACGAAAGTGTACCTACACGGGTCGCGTTTGAAGGTGGGCAGTAGCACATCGGGGGATTTCACTGGCATCTCGTCGTGGTGTTTGCATTCCACAAATCTGATGGTGGCGCCATATTTTTGGTGACCTAAGACAACGGGAGGTTGTGTAGTATTGATGGGACAGTGCGGAGGAATAAGTTTCATGCACGACCAAAACGGAGCAGTGGTGTTCAACGGAAAAGACGACTACGGCAACGAAAACCTTGAAACAAACGACGACGATCAAGACGACAAGCGGGCAACGAACTCCGTCAAGAAACGTTGATCATATGCATACCGGAAGAGTCGGAGAGACGGCACCCCCGTGTTAGCGTTTTTTGGATAGCGTATTTCTCCACAACCAGGGGGGTACCATTGCCGAAAAGGGTAGTTTTGGAAACATCTCATCGAGGGCTTTCCTGAGAGGTATCGGTTGGTGTTCGCACCCTCCTAGTTGTGGAGAAATACGCTACAAAGTAACGCTGACATGGGGGTGCCATCTCTCCGACTCTTAACGGTACTCGAAGTAGCAGCAGCACCTCAAAGGCCTCGTTCGCAGCCTATACGACCACAAAGTCTGATCAATCCCCTGCAACGGCATCGTGTGCTTCATCGTTCCGGCCCCCTGCTAATGAGTAACACAAATTGCCTATCGCAGGAGCTGGAATCGCTTGGTGGGGCGGACGAGGTGACCTTGTTTCTGGCATGTTGCTACTACTACATGCAGATGTTCGACAAGGTGCGCTGTGTCGTCAAGTAGTCTGCGCAAGCACGGATTATCGGGGATCGGGGCAACGAAAAAAAAAGTTGGGCATAGCGACAGGAGTCCTACTCTTCGTTTGTGGCTGTTCAATCGTCAAGACTACGAAATGAAGGATATCGTCGGAGAAAGAGACCCAAGGAGCCACACCACACCCGTGGCTGCAAGAAACTGATACTTACCATGCACCAGCTTTGTCGAGTTATTACCCAACTCACATGCAATCAAACAGGTAAAAGTCGTGTTTCTCTTAACCTGCAAACGCCCCCCCCTCCTGGTTTGGCACAGCAAACGCAAGGATGATGACCAGTTGATCTTAGCTGCCCGGGCGGGCGAAAGCCCGGCATATCGCTCCGTCCCGGCATTATAGGGATGCGAGGTCTATCATCTACCGGTTACGCCATGTGTTAATATAACCCAACCATTCCCCCGACGTGTCGATCTTTCGGTTCCCCAACCTATCCACTGCACGCAGGCGGAGGAGGCTGCAAAAAAGGGCCCCGAGTGCGCCCTGAAGAATCGTCTGCTGTTCCACGTGTCGCACAAGCTGCTCGACGAGAACAAGCTCATGACGTACCACCAGAAGCTCAGTGACACCAACGAAGACCAGCTGTCTCTCGCGGCGATCCACTACCTGAGGAGCCACTTCCAGGAGGTGAGGGAAAGCGCTGGACTGAAAAAAGAAGATCCTCCTGACGTTTTGGAGGCCATTTGCTTCGTCGAGTGCTGCACAGTTACTGCTCAACCTCTTGCGGATTCGCCCTGACATGACCGTGGAATGTTTCAGGTTTGCTCGCATCCAACAGACTTTGCCGTTGCACTGTAGTGGGGCCCTTCGGATGAAACCCAGCGAACAAACTGATTCAAATATACCTCGTGATTATGTCGCGAGGATTCCTCATCAAACACAAGGAATCTCGTTGCACCAAGACTGACAGAGAACAGATTGCAGCACGGCTTAATGTGCGGCCGTCGCAAAAAAGTAGTGCTTCGGTCGAAAACACATACGAAGACGCACGCACTGAGGATTTGACGTATAAAAATGCGAAAACCAGGCAACGGACATCTACAAACGCCTCCTATTAGAGAACCGGGACGACCTCGCGTTAAACGTGTACGTGGCCATGTGCTACTACAAGCTGGACTACTACGACGTGTCTCTGGAGATCCTCGCCGTGTACCTCCAGGCTTTCCCGGACAGCGCCGTCGCCATGAACCTCAAAGTGAGATAATACAAGAGAGGGTGTGTGTGCGCGGGAGGGGGATGACCTATGTTCTACGGTACGTGGCGTAAGCATGCTACGTATAGCGAAAGGGTCCAACGTACAGTTTCAGGAGAGGGAAGGTGTTCCGTCCATTTGTGCTAGATATTTGCCAGCTTAATGATTCGTGGTTTCGCTCTTCAGTATACTCTCGCGGTCGAACTCTCTCACTCAACACTCTGTCTTCTACCTGACGGTGCGCTTCCTTTTTAGGCCTGCAACGTTTTCCGCCTGTACAACGGAAAGGCGGCGGAGACGGAGCTAAAGACCCTCTCCGACCGAGGACACAACCTACAGGCATGTTTACGCTACCCCCGCGCGGGTATAATCAACTCAAGCCCAGCCCTTACCGTGGTCTTAACCCTGTGAGATGCCTCCCGGGAACGACCTGAGCCCCTCACTGAAGCCCAGGCCCAAGCCCTGGATATGTTGGGGTAGCTTGTGGCTCTTTCCTTTGACCCTCGCCGCCGCTGGCTCTTTCCTGGCCCAGACAACGAACTGACCCCATAAACCATCCTGTGCTCTATCCACGACACCGTGAGTTTTCTAAAAAGCCAACAGAACACCTGGGGTATCTTTTTTCATATGTGAGGGGAGATAGCCTTGGGCAAACCAGCCAAGAGCATAAAAACATTTCCCCGCTTTGTGAGGTACAACCCGAGGCCGAGGGTGGGGTCTTTTTGATATTCAAGTCGCCGAGGTGTGAAACATTCGCCGGACGTGAACACCAGGCGTGCCTTCCCACGCCTTTTTCGCTAGCCAGGGAGCCCCCCGGCTTCGCCGTCGTTTCGTCATCTATGCGCCGACATTGCACTAAACTGCAGAGGCGAGGCCGCGGTTCACTCAGCCTCGCCCCTGACTGCGTCCAGTCGCTTTTTCCGTGGCGTTCAACCTCCTTGACAACCCACCCCTAAAAAAACTTCTAGGCGAATGATTTGATCCGCCACAATACGGTGGTGTTCTCCGAAGGCAAGGAGTCTCTCAAGGTTCTTCCCCCTCTCGTCGACTTCATCCCGGAAGCGAGGCTCAACTTGGTGAGCAAGCATCCCTGTGTTGTTGCTGTTGTTGTTGCTGCTGCTGTCTTCACTTAGAAAACCGTTCCGAATCTCTATCCAGTGCCTCCACCTGTCCGTACTCATCTGTGTCTATGTGGGAGACGCATATTGTGGTGGGAACCTTGTAGAATGTTAAAGCAATATAGCAGGTATTTTATTCGAGATGGCGCCGTCATACACGCCGCTGCTTGCGTGAACCTCGGTGTGGCGCATCTAAATCGAGGGAACGGTACTGGTAAACAGTGCAATTCGTTGCAAAACATCACAACTATGTCCATTGATGAAGCCCTCGGAGGTAATGTACGGACGCCGTCTCCGCGGAGGAATTGATTGATGTGGGGTGCCGTTGGGATGATGTTGATTGGCACGGACGGGAAATGGCAACACAGACGATGGGGGTGCAGGTTGGTATACCCATTGGAGCAGCATCGCGTACGAGCTATCCACATACCCCCCCGCCTTCCCTCTCGCTGTTGCCCTTTGGCTTGGTCCGCGTTGCTTCGGTTCTTGTTTTAGGTGATCTACTATTTGAAACACGAAGGGCTGCAAGAGGCGTACGACCTGATCAAGGACTTGGAGCCTTCCACTCCTCAGGAATACATCCTCAAAGGTATGGACCGAGATCACCTCCGCGGTGGCCGGGGTCATGGGGCTTAAAAAAATGCGGGGGAAAGTGTCCTCCCACCATCCTCCGGGTTACTCTAGCAATTCGTTTGTTTTTGACCGAGATCTCGAGGCGGAAGACGTGAAAATTGTTTTCCAACTTCAGGCGTAGAGTTATCGTAGGGGGGCGACTCACGAAGGCGAGGAACAATCAAGAGTACGGAGCGCGAAACCATTCTATAGTAGATGAGGTGGTGCACCCTTTCCTTTCGTAGTAGGGCTGTCTGCATCTGATCGTCATGCGAGAAACGTATAGTTGGTCGGCGTGAGAGTTGGCATCTTTCCGAGATTGCCTCAAGCTGAACTACTTCCCCTAGTTTTGGTGATTCAAACTCGTCCTTATTCTGTGTGCACCAGGCGTGGTGAATGCGTCGATCGGGCAGGCGACGGGCTCGAGGGAGCACCTCAAGATGGCCCAGCAGTACTTTCAGGCGAGCAAAGGATGTGATTGACGTTCTGCCATACTTGCTTGTATGGCCTGCTTCTACCCCCCGTGTGGTGCTCACGAACCGGACGTACTGTTATTGATGTTGGTGCTGCGGTTGGTCTGTTGTTGTAACTGTAGCTGTTGATGGTGACGATGATGATGTTGTTGCTGCTGGTGCGGGTGGTCTACTGTTGTTGAAACTGTAGCTGGTGAGATGATAGTCATGGTTATGATAATATTGTTCCTGTTGTTGTTACTGTTATCGTGTCCTACCTCTCCCCGTGGGTGTAGCTTGTTGGGGCATCTGCGAGCGAGTGCGACACCATCCCCGGGCGGCAATGCATGGCTTCGTGCTTCTTCTTGCTCAAACAGTTCGAGGACGTCAACATCTACCTTAATTCCGTCAAGGTGACTAGGGATAAAACGACACATGGAACGCAGAACGCCCGTACTTCATCTCGGCGAGAGCTGCTTTCTCAGCCGGCGTGTCATCGTAGGAGGAGGAGAGGGCGGCGATGTTTGTAGAGGGAAAGAAGGTTATTTTATTCGACAGTTTTGGGAGGAAGATGCCACTCCTGTGTGGTGTTCTGCTTCGAACGTCTCGTCGTTCGAGAGGTGGATGTTGTAGCTTTCCTGAATCCGTTGAGATAGTACTCTGTTCTTGTGTGAACAAAAGCCACAGAAAAAGCTTCGAGGTGGTAGCTAGATTGAAGCAGATTCGGCGGTGGCCTAAGGAACCATTGTGGAAAAATACTTAACCCTCCTCAGTTGCACATCGCTCACTAGCCCCAAGCTTGAACAACTCTGGACATTCCCTCATCTCTCTCACCGCCGGTGTCGGACACTTGCGCGCCCAAGATGTGACCACTAACCCCTCGAAACAAATAACGCCCCGTCCGTATCAACCACGAAACCTCTCGCTAGGCGTATATGTACAACGACGACGACTTTAACTGGAACCACGGACTCTCCCTGGGATCCACAGGAAACTTCAAGGTGATCGATCAGAACTAGAAAAATACCATTGGTACCATGTTCGTACCATGTAACATTTCCCGCTGTGCGGTAGACTACACGCCAAGTAGATATTGGCCTTCATTTGTGCAGCGGCAACCGAAGATCAAAGCACATTGATTGTTGTACAAGCCAAACATCTTGCATCTGGCGTGTGTCTCTGGTTGATGGTGCCCGGCAGCCGCCTGTTTCCTGTGGCCGATGCTGCGACCCCTCCCTCCATTTGTTGTCCACGCTGTCTTGTCGTAATGGTCTTGTTGGTCTTGAAAACTGACACGGCCTGTGAAACGCCCAATCGCTCGTTACGCTTTCAAACAGGCGTCGGAGGAGGCTTTGCTCCTCATCGCCAACGAGAAGATGAAGCAGGAGTACTGCTACATCAGCTGGCTCACCAGGTTGGTCGTATGCCCGACCCCTCCTTTACCATGGCGACAATAGCAATATACCGTGGAAATTCTCGCTCTGTTCCATGTACCACAAGACCGTCGCTACACGTAAGCAATTTAGTCACGGCACTGCTCAAAAGCGCTTAGTCAAGTTAGGCCCGGTGCTTACAAGCGCCGCACGCCCACGCTGCCGAACGAGAAAAGCTGGCCGCCTTCACTTCTTGATACCCTCTTTTTCGGCTCGTTGTAGGCCGAATTCTTGCACATTACTGTGCGGTGTGCATGAATGGAAGAAACCGTTTTCAAATAATCTCGGGTCTGAACGGTGGGTGGGATGTTGTCAAGGGCCGGGGCTCGGAAAGGCCGATGACGTTGTTGAAATTGCGTGGTGGGCGAGTCTAGCAATCCTTCTTCGATAGTCCCATGCTGTTGGCGTCACGTTGTGCTCCGGTAGCCATGCCTGCTTTCTGGATCTAGTAGCCCCTGCTTTAGGGAGTCGATCCCTCCCCCGTCTTTGTCATTCCTACCTTGAGCCAAGGCAACAGCAACAGCTACTGTCCCGCACGATTCAATAACAAGTGAATCCTCCATCACGGGTCTTTCATTTGCACAGCGCGTGCATATCCGTACAAATCAGGAAGGGATCGGCGGCGCAAATTTCGGGATTCCCCCTCCCCCACCTGCTCCGTCCCGGCATTGTAGGGATGCGAGGTCAATGGTCTAACGACTACGGCATGCACGGCTACGAGTACACCCCCCCC
>CACKRE030003600.1:61524-74391 GCA_902602495.3 Ectocarpus sp. CCAP 1310/34
CCGAATATAAGCGGGGATCAGCAGCAGCTCCAGCATTACCGTAATCTGCGGGACCAGTGAAATAACACCGTTTTCAGGATCACCACTACTACCAAGTTGACTGGTAACTCTAGGGCGCACCTAGACCTGTACCCTAGGGTTCCGTAGCAGTCGGCAGTAGGCGAACAACGCGGTTCTACAGAGAAAAAGCGTGCAACAACTTTCCAAAAAGCGTGCGCGCAAACAAGGAGCAGTAGGAAGCAGCCGCTCTCAACGTAGTCTGGGGTATACCTGCGGTATAGTGAAACGCAGAAAGTTGACGCAGTCCTGAGGGCTAAAGAAAGCCGTGACGTCCCTACGTGCGAGACTCGTGGGCGTGTCATCGAGTTGCAGACGGGCCATCGCGTAGACGAATGCCAGATTATACGCGAACCACCACTGGGAGTACACCTCGAAGAGAGACCGGCACTGCAGCATCACCAAAGCACGCGTTTTGCGCGCAATTCTATAAAAATACGTAGGCGGGACATGACAGACTCACCCGCCCCCTTTCAAAGTGAGAGTGCTGTGAACGGCCGGGTGTCACGCAGTCTCCGTCGAGCCACAGCGTGGGAGTGTCGTTCGCTCGGCCGACGCTGCCCCTGCTGCCCTCTCAATTTATACAGGACGGTCTCCCCACAGCCAATCACACAAGCTCCCCTTCAATCTGAAAATTTAGCCTGGCAGGAAGCTTCCCGGAAATTTGCTACGCCTTAAATCTGCTTCCTTATTACAGGTTTTTCGGAGCTCCAGTCCGAAACTGTGAAATGAGTTTTGACCGCAAGAAAAAAATAATCGTACAAGTACAATGCATGGATACATGTTGTAACACACGCTATGTGCATCACGTGTACATCGTAGATCAACAGGCACGGCGTACGTAGGTAGATCCTCAGCACTGAATCAACCAACTGCCGGACCCTTTGGTCATGTCATATGAGCGTCGGCACCGTCGATGGTTGTTCTGTCTAATCCTAGATCGGAGCTCTTAAATGTGGGAAGAACTGCCGAGAAAAAGAGATCAAACGCATGAAGGGCAAATTTACAACAGCAGTAATGCAAAACTGAGTATGTTTCAGCCGCCCCCGACACACGGCGCAGTTGCACCCTCGCACGCAATCGCTGTCTAGGGTACGGAAGGGACGGATTTGTGGCATCGAAGCAGCAGCGGGGGCTGAGGAACCCGCTGCTGCTTCTGTCCCTATTAGCAGGCAAGCGGTGAATGAAGAGGCCAGGAGATGTCCAGAGAAGTCGTGCCTGTTTGTCTCACTCACGCTTTTGTACCGCACAGCAAGTCGACATGCTGACATTCTGTCACATGGGCACTTCGCGTGCTGTGCTGTTTCTTTCCGTGGTGGTAGCGATGCAAGCAACACGTAGAGAGAGAAATTCGTAACGTTCTTGCCCTTAGAAAGTAGACCCTGTTTGCGATCCACGCGTAGAGGGAGTGTCTACTGGTATCTAGTCGACATGTACACTACTACAGCAGAGCGATGGCCAAAGACGGGTGCACCCGGTGCGTGGCCACAGTCGGGTACCCATACAACACCCAGCTCGCAGCTCGTGACCGCATGACGCCATCCAATTGGTCGACGCCCGCCGCCACCCGACCCTGACCGTCTTTCGACCGGGTGCCAAAGCCAAGTGGGGTACCCCGTTTTCATTTCCCTACCCGAAAAAGGCCGGGCTGTTCGACCAACAGCCACGTCAGCGCACTCGATAGTAGCAAGAAAGACACACACGTCATCAACGCTCGTCCCTTGACTTCCGACGATTCAGACAGCGGAAGCGGACCCAACGCCAGCGGAACAAACTCTCGTTTGGATTATAATGTCTCGTTTCTATTGTTCGTGTCCTCCCACAACCAAAAAGGCAGACCGGCAGCGAGCGGTGAAACCGACTTGGCGGAAAGCGCGTGGTATGACATGTCCGCACCGGGTGTATCCGTTTTTAGCCACCGTTACTTATTCTTCTTTGTGTCTTCTTTTTACTGTCGAGTTCTTACATTCAGCGTTCTGAAGTGGGACCAGGTTCCGTGCACCAGCTTCACGAGCAAGACTGCATATTGACCATTCCTTCTTGATGTCTTCCCGCCAATAACAGACAATTGTCCGTATAGGGCAGCTGGGCTTGGCCACACTAGGAGCGCCGGCGACAGCGACTTGGTGGCACGCACCGCAGGAGATGGCAGAGATGGCAGGCGTGGAGTCGGCTGACCGCGCCAATGAGCGCGTGAAAATAGGCGTCATGACCGAGGGTGACCTGCACAACGTGCTTGAATGGGCGCACCAAGAAAATTGGAATCCGGGAGACAGAGATGCTAATCCGTATCTGAAAGCGGACAGTGACGGGTTTCTCATTGCAAAGACAGAGAGTGGCAGGCCAGTGGCTTCGATATCGGCTGTTCGATTCGGGGAGAACTACGGCTTCATCGGGTTCTATATAACAGCCCCAGAATTCCGCGGCAGAGGTCACGGCTCGGCCATCTTTCGGGCAGCAATGGGCCGCTTGGGAGGGCGGACGATAGGGCTCGACGCAGTCTCAGCACAACAAACGAACTACGCGAAGCACGGCTTCGTCTTAGCCCACCAGACCGTACGGTTCCGGGGTCCTATGATCGTGGATACTCCAACGACTTCACCACCACCAACAGCGCCGAAACAGGATGATGGCGTTTATGATGGGTTTGTTGTTCAAGCTTTGACGCAGAAAGACCACGTGAACTTGGTAGTCGACTACGACAACGAACACGTCCCGGCTCCGCGACCAGAGTTTGCTCGCGCATGGCTCACCAACTCGGGTCATATTGCTCGTGTGGCTCTCTCCACTGACAATGGCGGAGAGATCAAAGGATACGGCGTGCTGCGGCCCTGCAGTGAGGGCGTGAGAATCGGCCCTTTGTTTGCAGGTTCTGCAGATATCGCGCATTTGCTGATACGAGAGCTGGTAGCGGCAAGTATTTCAGCTGATCCATCCAGCGCCAAAGCTACTGTGTTTATTGACGTGCCTGAGCCAAACATTGAAGGTATTCGGTTGGCCCGAGGGCTAGGTCTTGGCCGGGTCTGCGAGACTGGGCGAATGTACAGAGGACCAGCGCCGAAGCTTCCGCTGGAACGAGTTTTCGGCGTCACTAGCTTGGAGTTGGGATGACCAACGAAAAAGGCTGCACCTCAGTTCAGGTTCCTGATACAGCAGTAATATGCAATTTGTACTTTCTTCGAGCCCAGGCTGTCCATGAAAAGCGCCGAAGAGCATCTTAGATTGGTCCATTGTAGATATGGGCGTGGTGGGCAAGATGGGATCAACATGTCTTCCCGACAACAGGACTTTCTTTTTTTTGTTTTTGAGGTGTGCAGCGCAAGGGCGGTGAAAGTCGACGCACTTACTGCTAAACCGTTGGTCGTGGCGGAGGTACTCACGACCCGATCTCTTTCGAAATCGAGCTCTCTATCAACGTCATTGGAATCGGCAGTCACTGTCAGCGAACGAATGTTTGTAGGTGGTGGCGCGTGTTTGGCAACGTCGGTGCTAACAAGTTCATGCTACTCAAGAGGCTCGCAAGCTTCGCGCTCGGTATACGACGCCACACACAATAAAGTCAACTTCAGATAGAACTGGGTACTTCATCGGTTGAACCGATCTTTAATCAGTAAAATGCGCATTCACGCTTCCTATGCAGATCTACATGATTCTGAACATTGAAAAATTCGGTCCCCATCCATGTACCACACAACAGACGAAATGAACGAATGCTCCATATTGCAGCAGTCCTGGACTGTACCACTAGAGCACTACTTCTACCTCCGAAAACGCCATATTGCCTGCTTAACAGGAGGTGACCTTGGAACATTTGCTATTTCGACCCACCAAAACCCAAACGACGACTGTCGAACCACAAAGAGCACTAATGTGTGTAAGGAGGTGCTTCTCTGCTTTCAGCCGTGATGGGTTGAGGTTAATGCGCGAGCAAGGCGGAAGCAGCGGTCGGTCGTGTAGGGCGCAGCTTGTTCCCCATGCTTGCCCATCACAGCTAAAAACACGAAATCACACTTCACACAATGCGTTCGCGCTCAAATCTTAGCACCCGTTCCAAGCAAGACCGCTCGGACCGTAGTACGGGTAACAACGATGTTGTGATATAAAAAACCAAGGTGTGCGGCAGGACCGCGAGTTCCACACGCTCTTGGAGTACTTCATACGAAAACCTGTCCAGCGTACACCATGCGACTGGTCACATACTCCGCGACAATCAGCGCACAGGCTACAAATCTCACCAGAGCCCGTTCCCCCGCGGCTCAAAAACGTCTCCTGTACAATGGTGCGTCACCAAATTAGCCCTCGATGTCTGCAGTACGGCGTTCACGGACTATGCACCAAGCACATCTTTCGTGGAACGAAGATGCTCTAACCTGTCTTTCAGTCGCTGCTTGCAAGCTGCAAGCTCTGCACAATTCAGCTGTGACGACGGTAGAGCCGCTACCCGAGTAGACGAGGCTTTCGCTTTCTCGCCCAGACCGGCGAACAGATCCTTGACCTTGTCCGACGTAATCGTCTCATCGTCAAGGGCCGCCATAGCGGCTTCAATGTCTAGCCGCTCGATCACCTGCTGCATGCAAGTCGATCATCACGAGGGTGTTTGCGCGCATGGGCCAAAACTCGCGTTGGGATCAACAGCAGTGAGTGGTCTTTCGTTGATGCAGCTCATCTGCATACTACAGTAGTAGCTGTTCGTGCGGCTTTCCCGCGCAAGCGGCGAGGAATCAGACAAAGCCGACGAGCAAGGCTTGCCTGTACTAGGTATGGGGGTAATGAGCCGCGTGGTGCGACTCTTGCAGTAGTCTAATCTACGATGTTGATGGTGCACGAATCCCGACACACACCAGCGTGAATCGTTTCTGGTGCAGCTACGCGTGCACCACAGACGGACAGCAGGCGTGCGACGGGAGCGACGATGATTGTATGCTTTGTGCGACCACACCGTTCAAAATCTTGCACTATACATGCGGTTGTCTCTTTCCGTTTTGATGCACATGCACGAAGAAACAAAATGTGAAGTCTTCCCGCTGTGCGGACGCAAACACGAACATCTGGAAGAAGCACGCATGCGGCGTCCCCCTGGCGACGAGCGTATTACACATCACACCGTCGAGGAGCACGACCAGCAGCGTAGACATAGGATTGTGACGCGACAGATGGCAAATATTGCGTCAAGCTCACAACTTGCTCGCTACATTCGTCTCAAGCCTTCCGAGTTTTCGGCCCAAGTGAAAGCAAGCAGTCTAGCAAAACAACAAAAGGCCGTTGATGGTCATGTGACGTCATGACTTTGATGCGAGAGGCCAAGAGGCCCTGCTGCAGCCCTGCAGCAGCAACAACAGCATGCCTACGGCACGGCTTTTTTTGCGAAGACAGTCGGTAGCGCGGCGAAAGTACGCAATCTGAACTAATCCCGCGGGGAACCATCCTGATAACGAAGTGCAGCAGCAGTCGTAGACCCTCATGCCCTCGACGGATTCTGTCGATGATGGTAGGTGTGATCTGGACTTCGGAAGGTGTGTTATTTGTGTCATCATCGGTCTTCTCTTTTTGAAGTAGTTGGTTGGACCCACTCAACATCAATAAAAACCCGCCAGGTTACATTTGCCCTGTTTGCTCCGTTACTCCCATGCCCTGGTGCGTGGTGCCTGGTGCTGGTACGTTACCCTTTGATTTTTCTTTCGGCGGGTGTGGGAAGCGTCCTCCTTTATTTTTGTGTAATTTTTGTTTTGTTTTATATTGATCGGTGTCCGAGGGCTCTTTTCTCGAACGGTCGGTGCGATACCTGTTCGTTTCTTTCTATCGTTTTGTTTTCTTTTTCCGAGTGGTTTGTACCCTATTTTTGTTTTTTTTTGTTTTCTCGCGGCGTCGTATGTGCCGGGTTTTGAGACCACGGGCTCCCCATTTTTTGTGAACTATAGAGCTAATGTGATAAACAACAACAACATAGCGCATGCTTATACAGTATACCGACGGTGCACAGGTCGTATAGGCCCGGCCCATCCTGGTTTTCATAGCTGGTCTCAGACCAGCGTCTCAACGGTGATTCATCTGTTGGTGTTCTTGCGTCTCTGTCGGTGTTTCTTGTCCTGGTTTGAATCGTGCGCGCGCGCTATCTCCGCTTGTGTGCACGCCTTTTCGCGTAGAAACCCTGGGGTTGGGGAGCGAAATCTCCTACAAATGTAGGCTGGATATGCCGGTGAAGCACGGCCATCTGCTCTCGGAGCATGACCAAACCGGTGAGGAGAAGAGTGCGCTATTTTTCTGCTTCCTCAGAAGCAAATAGATCGTCGATTCGTTCCCTATGGATCTCGTTTTGGTCCCAAAGGTGTGCTAAATAGGCTTCCAGGTAATCAAGTTTTGGGGCCCCTGTATCGCGCGGCGCAACTTTGGCCGATATCTAGAGCCTTTTTTTCCCTCCGAAGGGAATAAATGACGCTCGCTTCGCTCGCTCCGCGGCTCATTACGAATATTAATTACTGAAGAACACCGGTGTCTTTTTTTTCTTACGAACAAACCAAGAAATCTCTGGTCTCTCAGTGTGAAGACTGAAATGAACTTAACGAATTCCAATTTCCACCTATTTAGCTGGTGTCCCTCAATCCTCCCTGTATCAAGGCTTCAACATACCCATCCATTTGAGAATTCTCAGAAGTGCGTAGTCTTTCTTCGATCTTGAGGATGCGGCGTTTCAAAAAAAGGACCCCATGTCCCCAACGTCTGTCTATCGAGGACGATTACCTCTTTTCACATTGGCGACAAAGATGTCTGATTTTAGTGGAATGGCACCCGCGTTCAAATCCCGCCACGCACCATATTTCAAACATGGGGGGGGACGGTACGGCGCGGGGCGAAAAAACAGATGTTCCAACTTGCGGAACTTCATGGCGTGACGGACGCAGCGAACCCGTCAACCACGCGCAGAAATACGTGAACAAGAATAGTAGACTCGCCGCCGCCAGCCGGTCAGGTTCTGGTTACGCCTATTTAGCGGCCTTCTAAGGACAAGGTCAAGGTGGCTTTTCAAAGGGGGACCAAAACGGAAGGCGTTGCAACCAGCACAGGCAAGAACCGCAAGGATGACACCGCACAGAAGAAGTGAACCGACTCGCCGCCAACCGGTCGGGTTTCGGATACCCGTAGACCTTCCTACTTGCCTCGCAAACAAGAGGAAGGCCTGAAAAAAGAGGGAGATGATGTGGTGGTGATCTCAAACAGGGTCCCATCTCAGTTTGCCGAGGACGATTCTCTCTTTTCGCAATGATGTGCGTATTTTCTAAGAACATTCTCTACTGGTCTGTTTGGCAAGAGCCCAGGATAGATGATCAAACCTCGCCAAAAATCACATGAAGCACGCTTGGAACACCTACCGGAGTTGGAATATGTAGAGTGTGCGGGATATTGGGACCTTGGCCAATATGTTACCATTGTCTTCCACGGTACAGCACGAGGCCGCAAAATAGCTGCGCACGCTAAGTAACCAGAGCGAGGCGCGATGTGCGAGCTAATCGATTATGTTTCTAGTGGGCGAATGTACTGCAATTAACAAACTGCTACGTGATGCACGCTGCACTCCACAATTACCCTTACGTGCTAATGCACGATAGCAGTTCGATAACTTTGTGTGCCGCACGATCGCTGGCGTGCTCCGCTAAAGAGAAAAACACCTGCGCCGCAAAGGCCAGCAGAGAGACCAAGAGGCAGCGCACCACACAAGCACGCATATGAGCAATTTGCGCAGGGGTATACGCAGTACTATCATTTGCACAACAGTAATGTCTCTGATGTGAGGCAGATATGTCCTTTCGTTCCAAATCCAATCTACTGCCTACTGCTGTAAGATCCAAGCGGGAAATACCACGGGAGGGTACATACAGCACCCTCAACATATGATCAACCCGGGGTCCCACTTGCGCGATGGAGAGCAGAGAGAACGCACACCGGAGTACTGCCTGGTGCCTGATGTGGCCATGACTGCGATGTGTGTGGTCCAGAATAGTGGGAGTGAAAGGAGGTCGCGTGCTGTATGCAATTTCCGCCCAAGCGAAAGGGTTTTCGGGACTACATGCACGATGGCATGCACGATAACCCTTTCGGCGATAAACACAGCAGCAGCAGCGGGTGTGTGCTGTGTGCCGCGGTCGCTTCGTAGGCTGTGGTTGTACAGCAGCCTACACAGAGGTTACACTTCCAGTGCTGGTGCAACTTGATGTTAGCCTCGGAACGAAGAAGCAAAGCAGGATGCTTGATTACTGACTGGCTCCCGGGTCAGGTTTCGATGGTGCTTAAGTGAAGTGAGCGCAAGGGCGACTACGCGCTTGTGTCTCATCTCGAACACAGAAAACAAAATCACACAAACCGTCAACGCAGGGTTCTCCTGAGACATACTCGCTGCACTGGTCTTTAGGGGTCTGTTTGGACAAACCCAAAAGTTTCACCGCAAATATTCCGACATTTCTCTGATGGACTTATGCATAGAAAGTATGACAGTCTCTCTGACGTACTCAGAGTCCCTGCTCGACTTGTACATGCAAGCTTCTACTACTGCTGTGTATCTGGGACAAGTGTCCTCAACTCTCAACTCTCAACTCTCAACTCATCATCCCTAGGCTACACGTGTACAACACACAACAGTGTATTTGCACAACATACGCATCACACAGACAGAGACGTCTCGTTGTGTTGCTGCAATCGACTACAGAGGGGAATGTGTGACTCATGACATGATGCTACTGGTAGTACGAAGGTATCAAGCAATGATGCATATCCCCGACACGACCCCTCGATCAAGTATCTCGGCAAACGGTGCAGCTCCAAGACCTACTATCAAGGGTCAACAAACGGTTGACCATATTGATAGTAGTACTTTGACAAACAAACACGAAAGGGCTGGGCGCCGATGTCGTCACAAACGTATCTTCTTCCGGTCAGCGCGCTGGCGAATCTCATATCATGCATATATAGTTGCCTATACTGCCCACACACACACTTTCACGGGAAAGGTAAAACTCGCATGGTACGTGTCAATCATACATACCATGCGAGAACGGTAAAACTCGCTATGCAAGCCGTCTACTCGGCAAACAGCTACATTGTATTTCCGCTTGCTATATGAACCTACTTTCATTGCTCGGGTGGTGATGCACACTCAGCGAGCAAACCTATCAGCGACTCATCATCACCGGCCAAACGCAACAACAGACGGAACCTGAAATTGTTCAATCAAGAAGATCCATCGCCGAATTCACACCCGTAGCTGGACATGCATGTGCTTGGTGATTCCCGCTTCGTTCTTGAGCTTGGTGCGCCTGGCGATGATGGTCTCCCCGATGTGGGTGGCCAAACGCGCAAAGAAAATTCCCCGGTTCCTCCATATTTCAGATGCAGGTGCGAACCCCATTGATGCCACACCGGTGATGACAGTCCAGTCGTTCGCGGGCTGTTGTCTCCGATCCCTAGCATCCGAAATTTTCGATCTGTTGGAGGATGGAATTGAACTTGTGCATGTATGGCCATCCACATCAGGGAGACCATCATCGCCAGGCGCACCAAGCTCAAGAACGAAGCGGGAGTCACCAAGCACATGCATGTCCAGCTACGGGCGTGAATTCGGCGATGGATCTTCTTGATTGAACAATTTCAGGTTCCGTCTGTTGTTGCGTTTGGCCGCTGACGATGAGTCGTTGATAGGTTTGCTCGCTGCTGAGTGTGCATTACCACCCGAGCAATGAAAGCAGGTTCATATAGCAAGCAGAAATAGCTGTTCGCCGAGTAGACGGCTTGCATAGTGAGTTTTACCGTTCTCGCATGGTATGTATGATTGATATATAGCATGGGAGTTTTACCGTTTACCTCTCCAACCTACTCATGGAGCTCAAGTTCGACATCTTCAAGTACATTTCCATCCGCAGCGACAGCTCAGGAGCTCTCAGCCTCGCAGCCAACTCCATGTCGAGGACCAAGCACATCACGCTGCGGTTCTTCTTTCTTCGGGAACTGATCAAGTCGCGCCCCATCACGGCTTACAACGTCCCAACACAAACCATACTGGCCGATATCGCAAGCCATTAGATGACTTGCGATATCGGCCAGTATGGCTTGCGTTGGGACGTTGTAAGCCGTGATGCGGCGCGACTTGAGATGACTTGCGATATCGGCCAGTATGGCTTGCGTTGGGACGTTGTAAACCGTGATGCGGCGCGACTTGATCAGTTCCCGAAGAAAGAAGAACCGCAGCGCGATGTGCTTGGTCCTCGACATGGAGTTGGCTGCGAGGCTGAGAGTTCCTGAGCTGTCGCTGCGGATGGAGACATGCTTGAAGATGTCAAACTTGAGCTCTATGAGTAGGTTGGAGAGGTATACGGCCTCCCTGGCAGCGTAGCTAATGGCTTGAAGTTCGCTCTCGACGGTCGATTGGGCAGTGAGAGACTGCGTCTTGATTCCGAAGCTGATGAGACCTCCTCCCAGGAAGAACAGGTACCGTGTGGTAGACTTCCTGTTGTCCGGGTCAGCTGCGAACAAAGCGTCGGTGAATGCTGCGATGTGGAGTTTCCCTTGCTTGAATGTGATCGACGAGTCCGTCCGGTGTTCCGCGAAGGTACCGAAACGCGGGCTTGGCGGCAGTCATGTGGACCTGAGCAGGCTTACTGCATGCCCTTGTCAGCTGGTTGACTGCGTAGCACAGGTCGTACCTGGTGCATTGAGCCAGGTGGAACAGGCTGCCTGTGATGGACTGGTACAGTTTGGTGTCTGCCGCTCCGAGTAGCTTGTCCGCTGGCTGATCAGTCGACAGTTCCGGTCCATATCCTGGAGAGCTGACGGGGTTGCAGTTTTCCATGCCGACCCCTTTCCAGGATAGTCTTGATGTAGTTGTTTTGCGAGACAGTTAGCGCGCCTTTCTCGTAGCTGCGCGTGACTTGCATGCCAAGAACGAGGCTGACGTCCCCCATGTCCGTCATTTCGAAGCGGTCGTGGAGTTCTTTCTTGAGGCCAGCTACAAGCTCGGGGTCCTTTGCGCTGATGAGGATGTCGTCGACATACAGCGTCAAGATGACGAGGTTGGGTCGGACTGTGTGGACCTGAATCCGATCACCACCAGCACGTCTCCCATGGTGTCGAACCAGAGCACTGGCGACTGTGAAAGCCCATAAAGACTGCGTTCGAGCTTTTAGACCATGATGTCATCGGTCACGGGATGCTTCGTGTCTTGTCCTGGGGCGGGCTTGACCCAGACGTCTTTGTCAATCGCATACTGCAGAAACGCCACGGCAACGTCCATCTGATATACTGGCCATCCTTGTTCGCATGCTTAGCGAGTAAGGTGCGAACGCTCCCGATGCGGCAAACCGGTGCGTAGCTGCACGTGTACGACACACAAAAGTATATTTGCACAACATCCGCATCATAGAGAGACGTCTTGTTGTGTTGCTGCAATCGACTACAAACGGAAATGCGTGACTCATGATGCTGCTGGTAGTACGCAGGTATCAACCAATGATGCATATTCCCGACAAACCCCACACGAAGATGCCAACTGCTACTCGCTTCCGCTGCTACCTTTCATGACGGATGTTCTACAACGTGTTTGCGACATGGTGTCAACAAGATATCTCGGCAAACCGTTCTGAGGAGCAACAAGGAAGTCGACCAACCAACCAATCATCCATGTATCATTTGAAAACTCTTCGTGCTTTACTGCTGTTCACCAACACCAAACATAACACGAAACAAGCTAAGCAAGATACAAACTGACTGCCATGTCCTACTTACCATGCACCCTGTATACCAATCTTATCTCATGAATCAACGATGCAACGTAAACCCCAAAGGATCAAATGTCGTTGTTAGATTTTTGTAGACTCACAAACGGCGGGAAACAACTGCCCGTAAAATTCAAATTGTACATGTGAAAAACGAGTAGTCTATTTCGTGATTTTTATTTTCTTCGAACAATAATATCCCTAAAATCGTATCTAAACCCTAGCAAGCTGTCAACGACGCTTGCGCCGTGTTCCCTGTGAAGGTTACATTTTACGACACACGACATAACGGACGGATTCTCCCCGATTTTTGTCGTTGACCCAGCAGAGAAATACATAATGACGTCTTGTAAAATGTGGGTTACCTGTCCAGACGTAATGTACTTAGCACCGGCTGGTATCACTGATGTAAATCATCAGTGTATCGACTTCAAGAGACTCGAAATAAGTCCAGTACTCAGCCGGTTTTCCTCCACTCACTGAAGACTCCATCCACCACGTGGCGTTCGACTGCTGTGGGTATATCTCGAACGGGTAGTCTTTCTGTGGGTGTATTAATTTTCGTAAAACACCTCTTCATCTTCAGTATGCATCATCAGGAATCAAAAATTTTTGTCCATTTTTGCGATAGTATAGCAGTACAGTCGAGGGACCCTTTTAGTGCCGGTTGAATAGTGCCAGATGCCCGGTATAGTGCCGGTAAAATCTCTGCACACAGGCGGAGCTCTCAATAGTGCCAGACCGGCACTAATTAAAGCATGCCCGATATAGTGCCGGTTCGGCACTGCTGTCACCCCCAATAGTGCCGGTACTCCGCACGCGCGAAACACACACACGCCACCTCTGCTGCCTCTTTGGTGCGGTGCCTACCCTACACTAATGCGCTGGTGCATACTGCACTGCTGTAGTACCTGGTACTGGTGTACGTTGTCCTTCGATTTTTTATTTTTTTGTGGGAATATATATGTGTTTGTTTTTCGCCCCCCGTCTTGCTGCACCCCCTGGGGTGTGGTGCAGGGCGGGGGATGCCTGGTCGGCGGGAACCCGGCACGGA
>CACKRE030003600.1:84698-113642 GCA_902602495.3 Ectocarpus sp. CCAP 1310/34
GGGGGGGGGGGGGGAGAGGTATGAAATCGTGTCGTTGGCCATCACTTCACGACAAGTGGCGGGGGGCATTGCATCACAGCTCGTGTACCCAACCAAGTGTTCCACGGAAGAGTGGAACTGGTATGTTCACTTTTGTCAACGGTCCGGAGCAATAAAATGTCTTGACCATCTTCATGAGCTCCGAAGAGAGGGGGGGGGGCAGGAGTCTTGTACCACCTGGATTCCATTACTCTCTGGTTTCAGCCTACGTCATACATCGTACCTCGAGGAGTTACACATCGTAGGCGCATGGGCGGTTTCATAAAGAAATACAGATACGCCATGATCGTCCGCATAAAATTGCACCGAACACCTTGCCGTGTAGACGTGACCAAACTAGACGCGGAACGATACTTTGGTAGGGAGCGCAACATCAAAGCGGAGACTTACAGGTACTGAACGCCGATCATGGGAACGACGCTCACGAGGCGCGGCGATAACGAATTGTAAAAAGAAGTTAAACCCTCCTCCCGCAGCATCCTCGTGAAGCAGTTAAAGATCCCGCTGTACATCACGGTCGATGCGCTCGACTGGGTCACCAGACGAGTCTGTCGGGTCGAGGGTCGGCAATCAGCGAGCGCGGGTGGAGTTGGGCGGGACTGTCAGCATTTCAACGCGCAACGGTCAAGCGTTGGGCTCTGCGCGTAAAGTATCCTCCAAACGACAGCAATGGCGCGGACGAGCGTAGCGGTTGATCTGTACCCTCGGCATCACAGCACCTACAACATTGAAAACTCGCGAAACCAAACATGGCAACACCATGCATTCGCTTCCATACTCTGCACATGGTTTTTGCGCCCAATCTAAGGGCACGACTTTACCAGCCAAATGGGAACCAAGCACCGTAGCCCGACCAATTCCAAGGTGACTAGCCAAACGCCATGGTCACTGCTGTGATACCGACCCTCCCGCCATTCGAAACAGAGTCGCACAAGCCATACAGCGTACCTTGACTGTGTCCATAGGGATCATGATCGTCACCGATCCCGCCGCTGCGATGCATCTGTTTTCGTTTGCGTTGGGTCGAAGAACGGGCGGCAGGGATGCCCAGGTAGACGGGGTGACAAACTTTCATTGCGCGGGAACCCCCTGTCCACCAAGGGCTGGATCCCAACGGGAATAAAATCGCGGCCTCGAGAGGCCACACACGATTCTAGCCCTGGAATGCCCACGCTTCGAACGTAGATTGATATCGCCGGAAACCGCTATACTGTGCATACAACGAAACAGTTTCACACGTGGGGACAGAACACCTGAAGGGGCCAGCCCCTCTCGAGGCACATCACCTCATGTCTCGACATGTTTGTGTATGTGATTGTCGAGACGCGTGCCGGATGGAGCAACAGCAGTAAATACCTTTGGTGCAGACACGACCATGGTCCGCACACGTCTACCAGGTGTGAGCTACCTGGAGATCTACCTCGTCAGAAGCTCCGCGTGTAAATCGTTGCGCACCGACGAAAAAAAGGGTACAAGACATACCCATATTAAATAGGAATCCGATCGATCATACCATCGCCAGCACCGCACAAGCCATTGGCAGTGCCGGGAACGTCTCTTCGCCGTTCCACGCTCCCTCCGCTTCTTAGGTTCGTGTTCGCGCATTCTTGGCAAGATCGAAATGCCCCGTCGCCTTCCTTTCTCTAGCTCCGTACATGTAGTGAGCGAGAACACCGGCCGACATAACTCGCTACTTCTGACGACATGTCGCCCTGTGAACGGAAACACACCAAGGCACCAAAGGGTCCTGGCTGGACCTCAAGAGAGGCGGGCAACGCCAGCACCGATACCGCACCCACTCACCCGAGCCAGAAGTTCTCCGCATTGGAGGGCAAGCGCTTCGCCATCCTGTAGTGCAAGTCCTTCACCTGCTGGAACAAAACCCACGTCAACCCGTACGAGGGGATCTTTTGCACGAGCCCCGGCCACCACCCGGCGTAGAAACCGAGCGCCCCCTTCTCCTGGATGATGCTCCGAACACCTGTCCACAGGTTCGGGTACACCCCCGCCATGATCCTATTGGTCAAAACCATCTGAGGTGCCGGCAGCGAGGTTTTACGAGAGAAACAATGACACACAAAAGTTCAGAAGGCGAAACACATGAAAAGATGCAGGTATGTTGGACGGCCGATGTAAGGACGAATGCGACCAACGAGGCGAACTGGAAATGCGTACACCTCTTGCTCGCAAATCCAAAATGTGCCCCATGCCATGTGACCCTCTACCCATCCTTGCTGCAGTTGTTGTGCCTCTGCAAACTCGGTGGAATCAACTGCAGTGCGAAAACAAGCGCCAGGGGGGTAGATAGATCTGACGTGTAGGTACTCCGCCACAAGATAAGTCATGCGCCCGCAGCGGCAACCCCACAGACAGTCAAGTAAGTAGTTCGTTTTACCTGAGGTGTGCTCATGACAGAGCACAGAGCCGTCGCTACCGAGCAAGAAGCAAAATCCAGCAGGAAAGACGCTGACTTCAGTGGGAACATCTCGGCCATCCTTGATTTGGTATTCTGCACGAAAGAGGAGCGGAGGAAGAGGCAGATATCGTTCAGAAATTGTGTGGAAAGGCACGGAGTCATACCGAACTTGTCGGTTTTAATACCAGCGAATTCAAGGTTGACTCCATGCAACCTACTTGGTGTTTTCGTACACCATTCCCGGGATCTCCTGCACACGGGCGACGGTTTTCCATACGAGCGAAGGAGGCAAAGAGCAGCAACACAACTGATGTGCCGGGCTTCCGGAATCCAAAATTACCAGGATCTAATTGTGTCAGGCAACGCTCGAACTTGTTCGGACAGCTGGACAAAGGCCGTGCCCTCACATGGACTACGAGATAGGATAGCCACCTGAGAAACCAAAATGAAGAAGACCGTTCATGCCATGCCTTCGCTGTCACGCCACCTGCACACTAAACTGCGTAAACCTTAGCACCAGGACGAGGCTCGGCACCAATAGAACGGACTCACCCGCCAGTATGCACAACATCCAGATGTTGACAACTACGACGGTTCCGGGAGGTTGCAAGGTGCGGTGACATTCAGAATGCTGCGCTGCTCGAACGGAGCGTGACTACACTCTGTAATGTAGTTCTCACAAAGCTACAACCGGGTTCGGTCTTCTACAGAAGCGTCATGCCTCATGGAGGAAATCGCCTCGCCCATCACCGCCCGCTACGAACGCGTGTCTCTACACGGTCACCAACCTCCAAAACGGCGAAATGCAAAGCCCCGTTTGGCAGCGACAGCAAGAACTGCGCCCCCGCCCCCCTTGAGAGAGTGGTCCACGTCAGGGGAAGAATCGCCCTGAAAGACCCCTTCGTCTGCAGCAGCGTCTTGATCACGTTTGCCGGGTGGAGCGATGTCTGCGCCACGCTGAGGGAACAGACGGGGAGGGTGCATGCATACGACGACAGGAACAAGACACACGATTCGGTGTGAGGGCTCCTACATCACCTCGGACCAGGGATGCTTTATGTAGATACTTGTTCGCGCACACCCACAGCGATGCCATCTACCCCATTGGTTAAAGTATTGCCTGGTGTGGTATGGACGGCATGAAGACGCCAGCGGCCACATGTTAACCCAGTTTCTGTCATCATCAGCTACTACCACGTGCCTCCTGGTGACCCCGCGTCAAACAAGGGTATGGGGTATGTCGTAATGCATAGACTGGCGGCGCCCAGTAATGTGACGATACTCACATACAGTACATCGCAACTGAATGGCAAGCTTCAGTTGAACGTTTATTCACTCAAGTTGCACAGGCTCGTACGCAAAACGGTACTGCAGTGCAGCAGTACCACACAAGCAGGAACCCTCAACTTCGACGCAAAGTTGACCAACAAAGACCGGCGGCATGGTCTACTCCGACATAAACCGACATACGCGGACCCAAGTGTGTCCACGGCTAGACTACAGCCTGCACATGATGCGTCAGATTTCTCGCCTTCGACTGACCGCCCCCGCCACCATGCAGCCCCAAAACGTCAGCTTGTAATCCGGGCGCATCCCCGCCGCTCTCGCCGCCGCCTGAGCCTTCCGGTTAACGTTCTCATGGGCGAAGAGGCTGCCATGCCGTGCTTTCCATCTTGCGATGGGTTCCTTCGTTGATTCCCCCCACGACGCTAGTAAGCCCCCCAACCCCCCACTGCCGCGCGGCGACCCTTCCACTCGGCCTGTACTTCTTTTATTGCTGCTATCCCCTCTTGGTCGCGCCCACGCAAACGCGCGGTTGTGTTTGGTGTTACTGTTGCCTGCTGCTTCTACGTCTGTTGTTGCTGACCCTGCCGATGCTGCCGCCTCGTACAACGGTCTGTGGCAATTACACGTTTACACCGAGAGGCATACAGAACGTCAAGGATGTGTGACTGGGAACCAGGGCCAAAATCATGAGTGCCGTAGCGAAAAGAAACGACTGTGCAGATGAGTTGCTCCTTCTTTTCAGAGCCGTGTGGGCGATGCGTTGTAGTGGTCCAACTCTCACCTGGAGTGGGCCTGAGCCGAGGCTGAACCACTGCTGCTGTGTCCTGCAGCTTTGGCAACGAACGTGTGGGCCCCTGACCCTGACACGACTTCCGAGCAAGCAACCACCCATGCCAACAGCAGGCAACAGCACCCACGATGGCTCAACACCAAAGCCAACGTCGAAGGTCTTCGTGTCATGGCTCCTTGCGGGTGTGGCCTCGATCTCGAGGTCCGAGTTCAACCCTCGCTACTCCACTTGTGTACTCTGTGCTTTGCATACGCTTTTTTTTTTTGTATCTCCGCCGCACTTGATAAAAGCCTGCTGAACCACATGTATATTGAAAACCTCCGTGATTTCTGCACTGTGCGGGTGCCCCCCAACCACAGACCAGGAGCATCTTGATTGCTGCTTGATTGTGGGAGTAGTGCAGTGGCTGAGCTCCGTGTCACTGCACCAGTTCGGCTCCGCGTGCTGCGCGGTTCAAGGTGAGTAGCTGCTAGGTTCGGACCTCGTCGTGATTTATTGCAGTGGCCATAAGCCAGAGGGCGGATCCCAAACGCTGTGAGAGGTGGCCAAAGCAGGACGGAGATACGTCGGAACGTAGGAACCTGCTCCAACTTGGGGCGTTCAATTGCACACTGTCAACTGCCTGCTTCACGCTCGAATGGCCAGTAGGGCGGAGGGTACCCAGCGCCAGAGATATGCATGTAGAGTGGCTACTGCGGCGTGTGTCGTCTGCAACAACATGCACCAATCTACGGCAGCCATTACTGGACTCCGAGACGTATTGGTGTAATGTATAAGTGCTTTTTGTAATGTAGACTAGTCCTCTGTTGCTTGTGTGTAGCAGGTGAGTGCGGAGAGAATGTGTGGCGCATACACAGTTGTGTAGGATAGACTCTAAATGGTTCCCCGTTTGTGCCGGCATCTGCACATTATAGCATAGATGCAATGTGATCCTATCGGGCGCTGCGCTTGTCTGCTGTTCCCAACAGGGGGCTCGTCCACATATCATGAGGGCCTTCTCGGATATACTGCTGGGACCCCTCAAGGCGGTGCTAATGCGGGTTCTTCAGCAGCAGCTGTCCAAGTACATCCACAACATCGAGCTGGAGGAGCTGGGGCTCATGGGAGGCGACGTTGTCTTGGAAAACCTTGGTAGGTGATGCGCATAACGCACTTATAGCGCACCAGATTCTTCTTCACGGCTCGCAGCGCACACGCTACTTTCTCAATGTACACACCTAAGACCACTGTTTATGGCAAAAAAATCTTGATCTGCCTTTCTTTCGACAAATGTTGAATTTTTGGACCTTTTGGGCAGTCTGCCTCCCGAACGAGTGCGAATCAGTTGTTCGACCTTTGAGAACAGTCACAGCTTTGGCTGAGATGTCTACAGATCGCCTACATGTTCCGCCAGGGTCCACGTTTGATTTTTTCAAGGTTCACAATTTTCACGCAAGATTTTTCCAAAACCAGCTTTTGGACAGATCTTGGCCCAAGATTTGCTCCGAGGTGGCCTTTCGGCCGAATCTTCAACATCTTGCTCTGCTGGAAAAAAATCAAATGTGAACCCTGGCGAAACATGTAGGCGATCTGTAGACATCTCAGCCAAAGCTGTGACTGTTCTCAAAGGTCGAACAGCTGATTCGCACTCGTTCGGGAGGCAGACTGCCCAAAAGGTCCAAAAATTCAACATTTGTCGAAAGAGAGGAAGATCAAGATTTTTTTGCCATAAACAGTGGTCTAAGGCCGTGTTTTCGTATCGTGTGGACGATAAACAGACCAAATCCAATCAATCCTAAACCCGAACGAATGTCTCTGAAACTGTTCAAGTTGTGCTTCATTAATGCATAGAAATCAGGTTTTGCCCTTGCAGCGGACGACAAGCGCGCAAAACGCCGTCGATTCCTGTGAAGGTAGTTCCCATAAACCAACCACCCCCCTTATCTTCCCCCGCTTGGCGGTTGGTCAATGGTCTTAACAACTAAAGGCATGCAAAACATGAGTACGCGCCCTCCCTGCCCGGTGCATTCCGTGTCCTCTCCGTGGCGGCTTATGTAGAGCTCCGCAAAGACGTTCTCCACGATATCGGAGGCATCAGCACCGACTACGACTTCTCAAGGTGAGAAGGCACGGAGCGGTGTTTTTTCACTGTAGAACTACGATTGGACTGCATCGCCAATCGTCAGGGTATTTACCTTGCAACTCTCAGGCAGCGGCGGGACTGATGTTAAGCAGTGAAGTGGAGGTTGCGTCGCACTTTTAGGATACCGGCGAGTGTGCAAAAACCTTGCAGGTACCACGGCATCAAGCACCGTCGCTGAGTTCCGAATTCTCCCGCATCGGCGAGCAGCAAGTTGCCTCCAACAACATCGGCAGCTGTAGACAAGCCCTGGGGTATGAGCTGTTCTGGTGTGCCCAGCAGCGCTTGTGTTTTGAACCCAAGCAAAGAACTCATCCAAAATCAACACTGTTGTCTCAATGCAATAACACAGCGGCAGAAACCACAGCTCCCTGCATGCCAGAATGTGTTACGGTGTCTCTTATTTATTTAGTTCCCAAGTGAACCGCCGCGTCCGTAACTATTACGATTCGTCTTCTTGTTTGACCTCATTTTCGGGTGTGGTACATTTGTACGTGCTCCGCTTGCTCTGCAACAGGGGTTTTATTAAAGAGCTACGGATTCACATCCCGTGGACCCGGCTCCAGTCTCGGCCCATCGAAATCAAGGTCAAGACCGTCGAGATCATCATAACCCCTATCACGCATGCGGCCTCGCATCGCTCGGGTTCGACTCGGCGATCCAGAACGGGGCCACCCTCCAGACATGGGTGCGTCTGGAAATGCACGTTGTGCGGAAGACGCAACACAGAATGTAAAATTAGCCTTACAATAGCCCAAGTTAAGCGGAGCGGTTTGTTAAGCTCGGGCTGATCACTGCGATTCCCACGGGTAGGTTGCTGGTTGCGCTGCTTTGCGCTCGTGTGCAATTCTTCTCCAAGTAGGCAAAGTGGACACCTATTTTTGCTGTTGGCCTTGTTGCGGGCTGTGTGGGATATGTAGCAGCTAGCAGCAGCCCGTGATGTATGATCGGAGGGGGCTTGGAATGGTGCATCGCCTTACTTCCTATCTAAAACAAGCTGAACCTGCAAGAGTGCGGGCACAACCGCAAAGAGATCGGTATTCAGTGTTGCTGTAACCTTCACCCAGTGGTTGAGGCCCAGCGGTTGATGCCACTTCTGATGCTGGGCCCCTCGTTTTCGTCTTGATTTCAGCGGCAGGTCGACAGAAGAGCAGGCTGCTCCGGCGGGGGTGAGCGGGTGGATGCAGCAGCTCTTGACCAAGGTCCTCGCGAACATGTCCATCGAGGTAAATCCTTCCCGCTCTTGATGTAGCTACCGCCACGCGCATTCAATTTGTTAAGTTTTGCGTTGGCCGTGGTATCGTTGTGGGTGAGAAAGAAACCCCTTGTTCGTTAATACGATACGTTTTGTTGTGCCGGCTCGTCAGAAACGTGGTAAAGAGAACTTGGGGACGAGGTCTTCTGTCTGCGTTCTTGCGCTTTCGCAAACGCGCGCTTGTCGCAAACTGTGTACAAACCAAGCTGACAGAGGGCTTCGTTCCCAAGAGCTAATATTGTAGTGTGACAGCTGCTAGAATGAAGAGTTCTCATGTTCTCCACAGCCGACCCATGCTGGACTCCCCCACGTCACCAACCACTACCCACTGACCAGTCACTACCACCTGCCACCCCCCTGATATCGTTGTACGCTTTATGTGCTGGTTTAGGTGTCTAACCTGGTGCTCAAGTACGAAGATGCGGATGTTGTGCTTTCTGCTGCTCTAAAGGTAACTAGCCGCGTTTCCAAGCTGAGAGGCACCACAGCTGACAGCTGAGTCCAACAAGCTGGATCGTGCAACAATGTTGCTGTCCTGCTTGCACCACGTGCACCATGCCTTACCGTGCGTTTCCGACGAACACCCTCCGACGAGATATGGAGGCACGGGGGGAGCCTGGAGGAGAGTCGCCGGATTTGTTGTTATCGATGGCCAGAGGCAACACAGCAACGCCCGAGTTGGTAGTGCAGCAGTATCACAACGCTACAGCAGTGATGAAGAGTTACGCCGCCTGCCTCCTGCACGTCCAACCTCAACAGTCCTTGGTTTGCTTCTCGGCGGATCCCGACCGAGAGTGGACTCCGGCGTTCGCCAGCCTGGACGACCCGTTCGGCTTCTTGCATAAGCTGGTACACGCCAGCGACTTGACCGTGTGTCTTGACCGCTACTGCGCTCCAGACTCCTCGAGGAGAAGACAAGTCCAGGCCTTTGAGGTGCTCCGGCCGGCTTCAGCGCCGTTTAGACTTGGTCGTGGCTGCAGTAGCGTACAACTGCCTCGTATGAATTGTTATGTTGTGGTTGGTTTTTACGTCAAAAAGGTGTGTCGATGGTGAGGTGTCAGCAGGCAAGCATGCCATCGACACAACGGTCGATGCTTCACGTACAGCTTTGCTCCTCACGCTTACAGGATACGGGTTGCATCTCGCTCCCTTCCACCGTGCTTCCCGTACAGTGCAATCGTCGGCACTCTATCTAGGTTCTGTGGAGAGGTTGTGCAGAACCTTTTAACACTTGGCCAACAACAAACGTCAGCTGCTGCGCAAAATAAAAACCGGTCTGTTGTCCTGCCAATGTTCCTCTCTCTGTCATAACATCTGGTCGGTCTTCTCGGGGGGCGTTCGTATCTCAAGTACCAAGCATCCCAGAAGCCTACCCCCCCCCGCCCACAACGAAACGTGCCTTCCGGGAACCCCACGTGTTGTCCTTAAAGCGTGTTCTTTTTGCTGCCCGTGCGGCGTTTTTTTTCTCCCCGCAGGTGCCCATCCTCAACCGCGCGTCCTTTGAGGTGCATCTTCTGGCCTGCGTGTGGCTCGTCGCGCCGGGCCCGCCGGAGTCCTCGTTTGCGGCGTGGGAAGACCAGCAAACGCAGCAAGGGGAAAGGCTGGAGGATACTGAATTCGGCGCTACGGGGGTACCGCCGTCGCCGGGCAGGGCGGGGGCGCGATGGGGTTTGCAGTGGGGGGCAGGGGAGGGTGCCAGGTCACCACCAGTGCCGGTAAGGTTGATACCCATGTCCGGCGTTGGTTGAGGCGGTGACATGGTGCCACCCTGGAGCAGAAATTGAGCGTGCTGCTCTAGCGCGCTCAGATACAAGCTTTCTTGGTTATCCAGGCTGCGCAAAAAGTGTTGGTGATCTGTTGTGTAGATAGACTTCTGGGGGAGTGGAACAGTGAGCACGGCGCATCTTGGCAAAGGTTTCTTATCCAGGTAGTGCTAGATTGCATCCACACCGACACCCATTCCTGAGTCGTCATTTCGGTCTGTTTGAAACACAATCTGCAGGAATATCTCGTCGTTATGTCGCGTTGTACTCCCCAGTGGTACGTCTCTGATGTAAATATAGCCTTCGCCCAAAAACCACGCCTTAAGTTGCGGTGCACAGGTCTGCTGTTCAAGCGTGTCACATTGGCGCAAACCTCATGATAGCTTAGGTACCCAGCCGTTGTTCGCCCGCCCGCATTCCATCAGAGGACTGCCCGACCGCCGGTCACCGTGCTCGGGCGGCTTGTCGGTGGCGGAACCGGGGGGGCCGAGGATTCGACAAGCGTCGTCGATCGCGCGGGGTCTGGGGCAACGCCCACTTCGGCGGAACCGGAAGGAGAGATCGACGAGCTGCCCATCCCGACCGTTTGTCGGCTGCTGGGGGACGGGTGGTCTCGCAGGCCTTCCTCGTTGTACTCCCCATTTTTCGACGGGGAGGTCGCCTGGAGCCGAAACGAGGCCTCCGGGGTTTCCACGGAGAGGGTGCGTCCGTCCATCCCGCGGGACGGCGAGGACCGGGGCGGGGAAGAAGAGGACGGGGCGGACGTGGGCGTCGGGGACGATCACGGTGAAGGCAGGACGATGCCGATCCCGATCATCACGGCGGACGTCTTGATCGCGGACCTCTCGTTCTCGCTTAGGTAAGCGCCTGCTACATAAGGCACACCGTGGTGGTCGAGGAATTTGCGCGCCGGGCGCCTGATCACGTGGCGGGACAGGCAGCATGCATGGGATTTGAAGCCTCGGCAGATTGATCAACACGTCCGCGTAGCGGGGTCATACAGCAGTGTGTGAATTACCTCCCAGTCGGAGAGTAGTAGCCCATGTTAACGTATAGGTGACCTTTTTCGTTGTCAAGAGTATTGAGCATTAGCTTGGGGTATGCCGTGTCCTACCAGAGCACATTTCCACGCGAACACACCGTGAAATTCGAAAACTTAATAGTCTTGATGATCTCGTGTTTCGCCCTGGGCGCGCCCGACTTTCGTCCACCCTTGGCCTTTCCCAGCAATCTACAGGTGCGAATGATGAAGGAGCTCATCGACAGAGCAGTTGCTCATGTCGCCCTCAATGCCCGTCGAAACACTCACGCCGAGTCCCCCATCCAAGGAGCTCCTCCTAGTGCCGTGGCTGAGGGAGAAGCACAAGTCGCGTCAAGCTGGTGGCCTTCTTTCTGGCGGGTGAGATGGTCGGCTTGGGTCACGAGTCGCCCTGGGGAAACCACCTGCCCACAAACCAGAGAGGCATGCACAACGTTTGCGAGAGGAACGCGTACAACGATATGTAGACGAGTCGAGAGATGTTTGGGGGGCGTAGTTCGATAGCTGCTGCCCTCAGATGAACGAACTTGCTGTTATACAGGCTCACAACGAGATTCGACCAGTCCTACGTTGTTACGAAGAAACTCATATGCCTCGGCGTGTCGCTCTTTCTCAGGGAACTGCGCCCGAAGACATCGACGAAGGCCTGCCGGAGGGGGGCACAGAGACGACCAGCACTGAGATGAACCATGGAACGCTCGGCACGAGCAGTCCAGGTGAGCATGCAACCACTCCGTCTTGTTGAAGTTTTCAGCGTCATGCGGGCAGACTACGGCAGTTCGTTTCGCTGCTGTGCCATCCCCGTTGATTACTTTGTCAGCTGAACACTTCGTCCATGTTTTGCTGCTTCTCTTCGTCTTTGCTGCTGGGGGCCTACGTAACCCAGCGCCTTTCGAGTCACGCGAGTACCACACCAAGTTTGTCGTGGCGTCGGCGTCAGTCGGTAGCGTCTCTCTTCGTTTGTTTGAGCACCAGGAGCAACCGGCCCACGCGGAGCCAACAGAGAGGGGGGAGGAGGAGGAATGCAACTCGCCGGAGGATGAAGAACCTCTGTCGATATCTGTTCCGGTGCACGGGCTGGGCACCGTCAGTGTCTTCTCTACCCCAGTCAGCGCAAGGTGGGAAGATTGGCGGGTATGTAACTTCCGCTAGGTTATTGTGCAACAAGGAGGCGGTCTATGTCTGGCGTGCCGCTTTTGACATGATGCGTTGAGCCCAAGCCCAGGCCCGGGCAAAGTAGTTCGGGCTCACCTTGACTGGCAGTCACGTCGTCAAGGTGTTGAATGAATGAATCACTTTTGTGTGCTGTTTTTTTCTTGGGGCTGATTCGTGTCGATAAACGTTCGCGTCAATGCCACAGGTTGTCGTGGCCAGTGATACATAAACGATACATATACCCTGACAGCCTACCAACATCCGTCATCGCGTTTCCCTTTCGCAGAAAACAAACCCTACGACCGCCACTCGTGTTCGTGGTGGCGGAAGTGAAAGGTCTTGCGCTAGACGCTCACGTCCTGCCAAGTGAGTCACAGCAGGGTAGTGCGACGCTGCTCTGGGATGATTTTTACCCGCCTCGCTCCATGATCCTCCTGGGACGCGTGTTTTTCCCAGCAGTTGTCAAATTACGAATGAGATTGGGGTTAGGTGAAAGCATCTAACGAGCTGTTGTTCCGTCCTTCGCTTTGGCCGTCTAACACAAGTTCTCGCGCTCTCTGTTCTGTATCTGGGCATGCCAACAGTTTGCTTTGCCTGGACGATGCAGGCCCGAGCTTAGCATGTACCGCCGCTCGAAAGTGTATGCCATTAACATTTGACAGATCTCCCCCTTGCTGGTCATCCACTTCTTTTCGTACCGCACGTCCTTCGCCACCTTGTACGATGTCTGCAGGCGACAATGAGCTCTCGACGGACGTGAAGGTGGACGTTTCGTCCATCGTTGTGCGACACGCTCGCCTTTTTGAGGACGCTGCCACCCCTGCTGCCGACAAGCCTCCTGACCAGGCGGACAAGGGGCTAGACTATCTTGAGCCCGTCGTGTCGTGGGGCGCCGCGGTCATGCCCGACGCTCCTCCTACTTCGCAGGAAGGAGATCTCGGTAGCGGAAGGACGGATGGTTTAGCGGACCTCAGGACGGCGGCGATCGTTCAGCGGTGCTTGATCGAGCTTGCGCAAGGCTCGCCCGAATTGGGAGCCGCCGACGGCGAGTCTATCGACGGTGAGAGCAATTCGTCGCGACAGAGCGCCCGAGCTCCTGCGCCAGACGTCCCGGCGCCGGCTCCGGCGCCGTGGGCGCAGGTCTTCCCTTCGGCAGCGCCGCGGCCCGTGCCAAAGGATAGCAGCGCCTTGCAGTATAGGTTACTAAAGCGGAAGGGCGGCGGCACCTCGACTGATGGGTCTCCTGATAGTGGCGGCGTCGCTATCACCGGCACCGTGTCGACCCTGGCGTGCCATGACCTGGCCGTGGGTGCCCTCCGAGTTCAGCTCGCGGAGCTGTTGCTGGAGAAGCTCTTGAAGTTTTTCGGGGTTGTCGGCGGGGAAGCCGGGGGGACGGAGCCGGCAGGAGGAGACCCGGGCGGCGAGGACGAAGCCACCACGCCACCGCTCACCATCGCGCCCGTTGCCTTGGCTTCGGTGCAGGGAAGGCCGCCGCCCAGAGCAAGTCGCCTGTCGCCACGGGCCTCAGATGCAGGCTCGGGCTCGGCGCTGTCGAGTCCTAGGACGTTGCCTCCCCGCCCTGTCAATTCTTCCTCGGAAACATCGTTGCACTTCGCGTTGCGGTCTGTCGAGGTGGCTTTGGGCCTCGCTGGGGGGGCTCACGAAGCGGGCGAGAACGTAGGCGATCGTTCGCGTGACCAGCCCGCCTTCTGCGTGCTATCGCTGAGCCAGCTCGAGCTCAGTGGTTCTGAGTCGGCGTTGTATGGTTGTGGAGGCGGTGAGCAGCACTTTGTGGCAACCGCCCCACAGCGCCAGCGCGACGAGGAGAGTCAGAGGTTGTGCTCGCTGGTGCTCGGCAACCTGTCCATCGTACTTATTGATGGGTCAGTCCAAGCTGCCGACGAGAGCGCACCCCTGGGACGACAAGGATCTCCGCCACTGATGTCGCGTTCACTAGCCCAGGAAGTGTTCCTAGCTGGCGGCAACACGGCTGGCATACGGCGTCTCGTACGGCTAGGCGGTGCCCGCGTGACGGCTGAGATTTTGAGTAAGCTCGTCGGAGACACAGAACCGACGGCGGTGGGTACGTATAGCGCGCCTGACTTTCTCTTCAATGCGTCCCTCGAGTCCGGGGAAGTGTGTGTCAGCGTTGGAGCTGCCCTGCTGGTCCTGGAAGCATATGTGCTGGCGAGGAAAATGGGCGGGGTCTACCCGGACGCGCTAGCTATTAGTGTCGGTGAGATCTGCGCGCCTAGAGTCCACCGGAATCGCGGCTGGTCCCGCGGTGTAGGAGCCGCACTTGAAGGTGTAAGCGTTGGCGGGGTGGTGAAAAGCGGCGGCTGTCAGTTGACCGGGAACATGCGTCGTCTAAGCGTCGGTCGCATGGGCGCCGGAGTGCCGCTGCAAGGGGAATCCTCCGTGATGCCATCCGACGTGGTGGTGCTCGAGGCACTGCGGGGTGAAGGCAGCGACGAAGGGTTGTCCTGGACCCTGGAGGTCTCCGGTGATAGCGAAGGGGTCGGCGGCGTGAAGCTGGCGACCGTGTTCAAGTCGGCCAGGCTGCACCACATGAACGCCAAGAAGGTCGTGGAGGACATCATGCTGGCCTCGAAAGAGTGGACGGCTAGAGCCGCTCGTTGCTTGCCGAGTGCCACCGCCGCCGCACGGAGACGGAGCCAGCCCTTCGAGTTCGACATCCGCGGGTCGACCGTGACACTCCACCTTCCGTTCGAGCTGGAGCTGGAAGTCGAAGACGTCCACTTGGGTACGCCTGGGTTCAACCAGGCGGTGGAACCCGAAGGCGAGAGGGCCAACGGGGACTTAGATCTCGACATCGTCGCTGGCGATGTACGGATGTTTCACAAGCCGCATGGGTCTAGTTTTTATTCCTCGGAGGATGTTGTGCCGCCTGCCATTCGGTGCGCGGCCCGGGGCGTTGTGGCTGTCAGACCTACGGCGAACGCCACCGCCGTCTCGCTCGAGAGCGAGCACGTCCGGGTGCGCCTCACGCCCGCGTTCTGCTCGTCGTTCGGGCTGTTCGTGCGTCTCATGGTGGGGCCGCCACCGAGACCTCTCGCCGCCGACGCCGCGGCGGCGGCCTTGATGAGGGAGGGTCGACCACCGAACAGCTTCACGTTCGAGCTGAAGGTGCGCACGGTAGACGTCGGCTTCTTCACTGGCCCGTGCTGCCCCTCGGCGGTCAGTGCCGCCTTCCTCGTGGGCGGGGTGTCGATGAAACAGCACGCAACCGCTGCCGGCGCGCCGGGGGCCGGCAGCCGAGCCTCGTTCCAAATGAGTTTCGAGGCAGTCGAGGCGACGCAGAGGCGAAATCCCTCGCGAAACGCGCCTGCTCTGCCGTACGAAGCGGCGCAACTGATCGGAGCCTTCGTCGGCCATGGCGGTGCGCCTGGTGTGTTCTCGGCTTGGCTGTCAGCGCGGAAGAGACCGGTCGGAAGCAGCCAGGCCGGACCCACGTACGTCCAGCCGTTTCTAGTCGCGCTCGGGTCGAGCAGCGCCACTGCGCAGGCGTTTTCGGTGGTGTCCACGAGCTCGGGGCCGCGGCACCGGCTCGTCAACAGCCTATCGTTGCGGCTGGCCCCCATGATGCTCGCCTGGTACCCCCCGACCTTCCGCATCCTGATGGGGCACTACAACCGGTTCGCGGCGAACGCCTTCCGGTCGTTTCGTTCAAGAGCCGACATGCCGCGCAGACGGATCGCCGTCCTGTCGTACGACATCGACATCCAGGGCTGCAGCGCCGTGCTGCTGGCCTCGCTCGCGGACGGCGCCCGCGGGGTTCACCTGTCCGCTGGGAAGGTTACGTTCAAGGAGGACACCGCGGCTGCCGCCGCCGCGGCGTCGCCTGCAGGTATGGGCGGGTCGCACGCATCCTCTTCGGCGTTAGCGTTAGATGCATCCATCGCGCCCGACACCACGCTCGCGATGTCCGGATTTGTGGGGCCGGTCGGGATGGCGTTCTTGCAAGACTGGCGGTCGGTTTTGCCGACGTCGGTGGCGCCTAGCGCGGGGGGGCGACTGGACGGGGACGCGGCGGCGGCACCCGTGCAGCTGTGCGCGCCTATCGACCTGCGGTGGGCGATGTTCTACGACGAATTCGACCGGTGCCGCCAGGACGTCTCGCTCTCCTCCGTGCAGTTCTACCTGGAACAGCCGCACTTCGATCTCTGCGTGCGTGTTGCGCAGATTTTCGTCGCCGCTGACTACCCGGGGGCCCTCCCGCCTGCAGTCGTCGCGCCACAGATCGCTGGACACCCGCAGGATCCTGTGCACGGGGCCCCCGTGGGGGGCGCCACGAACAACGCACAGGTTGACAGCTTCCTTGCGACATCGCTACGGCTGCCCCTTCTACAGTTCGTGCTGGCGAACGGCAAGAGGAGCGGCTCTTTCCCGCCGGTCTTGGAGATCGATGTGGCTTCGGTTCGCCTTGCCAGGGGGGGAGTCCTCACGGTGAGGCACCTGTCGGTAAACAGCTGGTCTCAGGATGCGGACAGCCCGGCGCGGTCTGAGGCGGCTGCTGGCGAGATCGGAAACGAGAACGATGGGAGCGGGTGCGGGTACCGGGTACTTGGGCGCTCCGGGCAGTCTGAAGAATCCGGCAAGGATTTCCTGCGGATGGAAGTACGGGTGCCGGAGATCCGATCGGGGAAGCTTGGTCCGAGGCAAGCTCAGCTCGACGTTGTGCTCCAGGTGAGAGGGTAGAATTGGCAGCGTGCACGGTGTGCCATTTCGCCCCACTCATTGAACGGTTTCGTGTGGCACCCGCACCATTGGTAGCAGCGTGAAAGTGTTGGTTGTTTGATAGTGGTGTAAGGAGGCTTTGATTACAGACACCTTGCTGCACAACTATTTATTATGGATAGGGTTGCGACGGTCTCAGTCCTTCCTCTCCATGTGCCGCCGTTGTTCGGCGATGATTGGGTGAAAGTCGGGTGTCGTGGTCGTTCTCTCACCCGCCTCTCCATCCCCTCCGTTCTTCGCCACGTATTGTGGTCCAAAAATCACGCCCCCGGACCAACAACGCCCTGTTCCTGTATGCAAACCCTGGGCGGTTTTGATCCTTCTCCAGGTGCAGCCCTTTGACATCCACGTTAACCCAAGCATCCTGCGGTCGTTCACGGCGTACATCGCGCCCGTCCCGTTCGTGGAGGGTTTTCCGGAGGAAGAGGAGGTGCTGTTCCCTCAGCGCCAACCGCCGCTCACCACGCCCTGCCATTCGAGCAGCAGCAAGCCGCATAACTCGGCTACCCGTCACGGCGACGGCGCAGCCGACGATGGGGCCGCCGGCGGTGTCGAGTGCGCCAGTTCGTCGGGACAGAGATTGTCGACGAACTTCGAGAAGTCCGCCCTGACCGCGTCTGGCAGCGTGAGGGTTCTAGCGTCCCAGGTTACCCTGGAACTGTCCTCCTACCCCGGCGGGCCCGCTTTCATGGCGAGCACCTCTCACGTGTTCCTGAGGGCGATCACCTGGCCTTCCGACGCAATGAGGGCGGCGGCGAGAGGGAGCAGCGGCGAGGGAGGGGTGCAGGCGGGCCCCGAGGTGTTCGCGCGGTTATCCCGGGTCGAGTGCAGGGTGAAGTGCGGCCAAGAGTCTGGGGGTTCTGCTGCTACCGTGCAGAACAGGGCGAGGGTTGGCCCTTCTTCTCAACCCGACGACCAGCTGGGCGACACCGTGCTCAAGCCCTTCGACGTCGACGTCCACCTAACTCGGCCCGGGGCTAGTAGTGCCAGGGGCGTCGCCGCCCTTGCCGCTGGTGTCAACACCACCGCCTCGGAGTACCCCGTGACGCAGGGCTGGCACGCCGGCGTCTACGTGGACGAGCTCTACCTGAGGTGTGCCCCCCTGCACGTGCGCAGCCTCGAGCTCCTCTCCGACCTCTTCCTGCCGGCGGTGACCGCCGCGGAGCTCACGGCGGTGGAGCTGGGCCGCGGTGGACGCTCTCGCGGGACGGCCTCCGGCTTGCAGGGCCTGGCCGGAGGAGGGCGGATCGACGATCTCGCCGCCTTGGATCGCGTTGAGTGTCGGGAGCCCGCCGGGCATGCCGACGCCGTGAAGCCAGGACCCGGGCAAGCTGTGTTTTACGGGGTCGGGACGACGCCACAAGGGGGCCGTCCGCGGCGGGTGGGCGCTTCGAGCGACGGCGCAGGCGCGAGCGGCGTGGCGGAGGAAGAGAAGGAGGCGGGGGGGCGGAAGGAGGGCGAGGAGGAGGGTCGTGGTGGCTGGGTGCACTGCTGCGAGTGGCGGTACTGGGGGCTCAGGCGGGTGGCCCAGGTCGCGTTCCCGCGCTTGCCGCTGTGCGGGAGCGTGCCGTTGTTGGAAGGGCTGGCTGTTACTTCGTTGGAGGTGGAGCTCAGCTTCGTGGATCCATTGACGGAAACGGTCAAGGTGAGCTGTTAGTGACCGTTTTGGATTCTTGCTTACGGGGGAATGCGTGACATACGGCCAGTTCGTTTGCGCCAGCAATCACGAATCATGCCGTTGCTGTTGTTGAGGTGTTGAGTGATGACGACTTTGCCCAGTCGTCGATTTTCTGGGCCCTTGGATGAGGGTGTTGTTTTCTAGGAATGTCAACAATTTTTTTATGTCTCTGTCTGTTGCGATCCTTTTGACGGAAACCTCGCGCGTGTGTGTACGACAGAACATCGTTCTGGGCTGCCTTTCTTCCCCTTCTTCGTGTCGTACCTCGCCGGTGTGATTAAGTATACCTCCACCTCCATCGTCCCTCGTGCAACCCTTTTGCTTTTCGTGCTAGGCGGCGACCCGATTCAGCGTACCGTGTCAGGCACCGAACGGATCTTCGGACGACTTCGTTCTCGCCGGCGGTTCGCGCGTCACGATAGAGCCGTCCCAGCCCATCCTCGCCCGCACGTGGCGCCTCTCTTGGCGCGTTCCTTCCTGGCTCAGGTTCAAGGCGGCGGGCGCTGGCGGCGCCCCCAAGCCCCCCGCTATCTCCGCCTGGAGCTCCGCCCTCCTTCGGACCTTGTCGATCAGGTCCTCGCCCTCGGGTCCCGTCGTCGGCCCGTCGTACGTGTCGGCGACTCTTGTCGCGCAGCGGCTGACGCTTGCCTTGTTGACCGAGGGCGGCGCGATCTCGCGCTCGTCTTCGGCAGCGGCGGCGGCGGCGCCCGTGTCGCCGTCTAGACGCCGGGAAGGACTGGGCGTGTTCGTGCAGCCGGAAGAAATCGTCCGCGTCGTGATCGCGGACGTCAACTTCTTCGCCGAGGCGAGCTTGGCGGCGAGGTGGCTGAGCGTGGCCGCCAGGGGCAGCGCTGTGGTGGCGGCGGACGTGCAAGACTTCTCGAACTTCCTGCGCCTCCCGCTCCTGTCGCACGCCGCGGTGAAGCTCGACGTGTCGACCTCTAGCGTCCGAGGCGGGACCGGTCGCATGGCGGCCGAGGGGGAAAGCTTGCTGTCTCCGTTCAGACCCATCGCGTCGGGCGCGGTTGACGTGAACGGCGCCGTTGTCAGCATGTCGGTGACGGCGATGCAGTGCATAGACCAGTGCATCGCGGAGCTGACTCGAAAGCCCTCGGACGAACCGGCAACCCGACGAAGCACGACGGCGGCAGAGGCGAAACCGTCGGTGGTTGCGGTGCCCACACCCGTGCCGCCTTCACGCCGCCCACGGCAGCGCAGCAAGCGCTACATCATCACCAACCACACCGACCGAAACCTGTGGTTCGGCCAAGTCTCCACGACGGAAACTCTCTTCCTTCGAGCGGGGGAGGAAACCTTGTACCGCTGGAGGACCATCCCCCGCACACTGGCGGCTGGCGCCGCAGGGCGCAAGGGCGATGACGCGTCACGGCTCGTTCTTATGCTACGGCTTGCACTGCACCGCGTCTCAGGTAGTGGAGGTGGATACGCTGGCGCCGGTTCGGAGCGTGGGGGTTGGTATGGAGCGTGGACAGAACCTTTTCCTGTGGATCATGTGGGCACTTTTAAGGTGCGTTTGTCGTACGAATGCAGCCGGATTTCTTTTCCGGGAGTCGTCAAGACCGCGTCTTAGCTAACGGAATGCCAGTGGCTCTAATCGGTTCGAGCCGATTTGTACTGCCGCAGAAACTGCTTGGTAGCGTCAAATCTATCCACCTCTCGCGACTAACTTGACCGTTAGTTCTAGCTGACGTCGAACCTTTTTCGCAATAACTCGTCCGTTCCGGCTGATTGGCCCGCAGCGTTTGTTGCGAGGAGCCGAAGCAGAAGGGCAAGCGGGTGCGAGCGCGAGTGCACGCGGCGCCGGTCAGGAAGAGAGTGACTTGGTGACGCTCCCCTTGTGGGTGGAGGTGGACAAGAATGGCCTCGAAACGCGCATCGCATTCCACGGAGAGTGGGTGTTTACCAACCACCTACCGCAGGAGATTCAGGTGAGGAAGGAAAAGGCTTGGTATGTGTTTTGCTCGTGGGGGCTTTGGGGTGTTACCCATGTGTTCTGTTTTCGCGAACGACACAACAGGCAGCATTTGCGTGCGTATATCCGTGGTGCAGCCTGATATTTGAACGCTCGTCTCATTAACTCATCAATCGTGCAGCTGTATGAAACGACTTTTACGCATTCCGTGGTTAAGACAGTGCTGCGAGTGTTTTATTGTGGAGACAAGACGGCACTTTCGCGAATAGTGTGTTTATTTTGATCTCTTGCCGTTGTGGGCCAGGTGGCTTGGGTGACGTCCGCAGGAGTGGGCAACGCCGGCCGGTGTCTCGTCGAGCCCACAGGAACACGGGGAGGCCTCAGCCTCGAAGCGTGTAGTACCTCGGGGCGAGCTGACGGAAGCCTTCACCCAGTATCCTGTTCGGCACTCACCGCGTCTTCTTCTTCCCTGGGGACGGGGCAAGCGCAAGGGGGGCGTCTGTCCGAGCTCATGTTGGAGTTCAGGTTATCCACTCCCGATGCCGCCGCGTTTGTCGGGTCGGTGGGTCCACCCCCGGTAGCCACCGAGGATTTGGGGGGGCATCCGGCGGCGGCACGAGACGCTGATGGTTTGGGCGACGGGGGTAGCTACGATAGGCGCGGGCTTGACGATGAGCTGCTCCAGGGGCGCGAGGAGATAGAGGTTGACTCGAGCGGTAGCCCCTGGGAGGTAACCCGTCAGTCCGAGTGGGTCCAGGCGAGGCCGTTCGTTTTCCTGGCTCTGATCTCTTGCGCCAGCACGGACCCCGGGATCTCGGGGTTCGCCTTCTGGTGCGTGGCCTCCAGGCAAGCCTCGCGCGCGGCCAATGGCCACCGCGGTAACCTGGGTCAGATGAGAATCGACCTGCACCCGATGGCGCTCGTGTGGAACGGCTCCTCGATACCGATGCGGGCCGTACTGAAGCACCGGAGCGGCGGCGGCGGGTGGCCGGAACAGCCGCCTGCTACGCTTGCCGAAGCGGTGGACGAACAAGGTGGGGCTGGGACTGGGCACACCGCTGATCGCAACGACGACCCCCGGGCCAACTACAGCCTGTCGCGCACGACCTCCGCGATACGGCCCGGAGGGCGCACGGCGGTTTGTCAGCGGCCCTTCGTGGACTACGACTTGGCGGTGGCATCGACGGGGACGGCGGCATGCCAGGCCGCACCATTCCTCGTTTCCGTCCCGGCGGAGCTCCTGTCCCGCAGGTGCGAGTCCACCTGGCTGCCTCTCCACAGCCGGGCCCTATCGGACAACATCTTGAGCCCCCTGGTGGTAGTGGCTTCGCGTCTCCTAGACGCGAACTGGCCGTCGCTGTCGCTCCGCGTGTACTCGGGCCTCAGCGTGGAGAATCACACCTCGGTGCCGTTGTCCCTGCGGGCGGACTTCATCAGGCCGCTGCTTGGCTCCGACGGGGAGCCATCCGCGCAGCAGCCGGCAGAGGCTCCCGTGACGGAGCGTGGCGAGCCGGAGCGTGCGCAGACCGAGGAGGAGGAGGAAGAGCGAGCGACGTCGCCGCTCCTCCGCCGTAGAGGAAGCGAGTCGGTGTCGGTCGATGGCGGCGGCGGCGACGCCGGCAGCGGCCGTCGCGCTGTCGCCCGCGTTTCTCGCATGTTCCGCGCCGGGGCCGAGAGCTGCCACAGCGCGTGGGACATGTTTCATGGCAGCGAAGGGTTCTCCATCCCATTCCTTCTGCCCCACGTATCGCTAGATATCGGCCTGGATTCTCGCGAGGAGGCCTCTCCGTCGCCGGCCACTGCCTCGGTGCGGGCAGGGTGGTCGTCTCTCGTTCCTCCGGGACGAAGTGCCGACGAAGTTCCCGGGGGTCCCACGCCGCCAACGCCGGCCGAAAGGCGTTCCCGAAAGCTCAAGGTCAGCCTGGCGGAAGAGTTGAACGAGCTCGTCCTCGTCCCGTGGGAGGCGAGCAGCGGCGTGGTGCTCCCTGTGTTGGCGACCCTCGAGAGGGAAGTCGTCCTGGGGGGGGTGGAGCTGATCCGACTGGCCTTGTACCCGCGGGTGGTGGTGCACAACGCCACGGGCGTGCCGGTCTCGCTCTCGTTGCTTGGCGGCGCCCACGTAGCAGCCGAGGACAAGTCCGGAGGTGGGGCACGGAACGAGGCCCTCCCCATGTGCCGCGTCCGCCTCACGCCCGAGGGGAGCGGGAGCCGCATGAACCTGCTCGCCATCCCCGGCGAGCGAGCACTGCCCGGACTGGACGCCAGCCACCATGGTTTCCCGCAATCAGCCGCGGGAAGAGAAGGAGAGAGGGCGGGTGAGGGAAGAGGCTTCCCTCTCGAGAACGTTCCCCGGCCCGGACTGCTGGGCAGGCTCTCACGGATACTGTCTAGCGGGAGCTACAAGGCGTCTTCGGCACACCCCGCCGGCTTCTCCGCCGACCTAGAGATGGCGTTTGGGTGGGACGACCGCGCGGACCAAGCTTCCGCCGCCGACAGTGGTGCGGTCGACGGCCGGGGTGCTCCTCCGACCGCCAGGCCGGCCGGCAATGAAGCGGCGAGCACGGGAGCAACGAAGTGGAGCCAGGATGGCTGCGGCGCGAACGAGCTCCCCGTCTTTTCTCTGTGCGAGCCGTCCGCCGGCTCGTCCCTCGCCTCCCATCCGTCCTCGCTCACGGTACCGGGCGGCGGGCAACGCGCAGTACGCGTCTACATCGCCGTCGAACCCCCCGGCGCCGAGCCGACGTCGGCGGCGCCCCTCGCCCGCCACGTTCTAATCTACCGAGACCCCCAGCCCGACCTCACCATCTGCAACAGGTCGACGGACACCGTGACCCTCCTGCTCGACTGCGGCGCGTTGGTGGAAGTGGCTCCGGGCGGCACGGTGGAGCACTCGTGGCGGAAAGAGCCGACAAGAGACGCGAACGGCAGCAACGGCGGCGGCGGGCGCGGGGGCAGTACGTCAACAGCGCCGCGATCGTCACGCAACCATCATCATCCTCCTCCTCCGGCAAGCATGACGGGCCGGCACAGCCGGCGATGGTCTGAAGACTCTCGAGGCGTCGTCGACACCCCGACGCCGATGTCGTCGGCACCGAGCTCTCCCGTGCAGGCAAGACCCGGCACAGCAGCAGCAGCAGCAGCAGCAGCAGCAGCAGCAACAGGTGCAGCGCTGGACGCGCGGAGGAGCTGCGTGTCCGGACCCGGCGGCAGCCCAGCGCTGCGCAAGGCGGCGCGCGCCCCCGGCAAGCTGGGCGGCGACGCGACGCTGCAGCACTGGTTCCAGTGCAAGGGCGGCGCCAAGGGCGACGTGTTCTTGTCGTGGTCGGACCCGCTCTGGGTGGCTCGCGGCGTGCAGGTTCTGCGCTTCGACGGCCAAAACGGAAGCAACGAGGAGAGCTGGGGGCACCGTGGGATCGCGGAAGGTGGCAGCGGCGAAGGTGGCGGCGGTCGCGACGACGGGCGCAAGGGCTTTGGGACTGGGTCAGCTCGTGAGGTTCAGGTCCACGTCGTGGAGCGTGCCGGCGGTTTCGTCATGTCCTTCGCGGAGGGAGGGTTCGAGGGGGCGGCCGCCGACTGTGTAGGTGTCGTAGAAAGCGGCGCTCGAGACAACCATCATCTCGAAAGCAGGTGGGACATTTACAACCCCGCGTGTTTTTTGTGTGATCTCGTCGACGAGAAGGCTGCGGGCTTGTTCTGGAATGCAGGGCTTTTAGGTGTAAAAGAAAAGACAACTTAATGCCTTGAAACAGGAAGCTTCTCGTGGAGCCCTTAAAGTACGCGCGCTTTTTGGTTGGCCATTCTTCGCCCACGTTGAAGCACCGTGCTTTGTTTTTTGACCGGCAGCTGAAGATGCCTTTTCATTCCTCTTGTAGAGTTGTGCGCTAACGTTCGCTCCACCTGCTCCCGGATAATTCAAATCTCCGCCCGTTGGCGCGCGTAGAGGGGTCCTAGGGCGATGGGCCTCGACTCTGGGGCAACACGTGGTGGTCACTGTGTCTGGGGTGTCCCTTCAGCTCTTGGACGATTCCAACCTCCAGGCATTTGCCGCGAACGGCCAGGGAGGAAACTCGACGGCGGCGGCCGCAAGGGCGGCGTCGGATAGGCTCGGCGGGATGGACGGCTGGGTCGGCGGGACGTGGGTGTGTCAATCTCTCTATGCCATTTCAAGTCGCTGGTTTTTCTTTTTCTGTTGGTTGGGATGAATGCATGCTTCGTTTTCGGGGGGGGGGCGTCCATTCACGAATGCAGGGAGCTTGTCCTGCAGGATGCGGAAACACGCCCTATGGTTTGCTCGGGTCTCAACGTACCGCGGCACGTGCCGAAGGCGCGGTGCAGTAGTCGCGAGAGAAACGCGCCGCGTTAAACAGCCAGCCAGTATTGTGCGGCACGCGAGCAAGAGAAGGACGATTTGTGAAAGCGGCCGACCAGAACTCTTTACAACCTCCATTGCCTTGTACACATTGCGGCAGCCCCTTGATTTTCAGCAGAGGTAAGATTCCTTAGCACGGTTTCGTCCACTAGTGCCGCCCAACTCAGTAGTCTACGCAGGGTTTTCTAAGTAAGCAAACATACTGGATGAAGTATAGAAATGGCTAAGTTGGCGTTGGGGTTGGGGTTGGGGTTAGGGTCTGGTCTGCGTGCCCCCCCCCCCCCCCCCCCTCCCCCCCTGGTCTTGTTTCGTAATAACGATACTTTCTTTGTGCAGGCAGTCCACCCAAGCGAACCCTCTTCCTGCGTTCCGATCGCCCGTTTCTCTTGCGCCCGTCCCAGGCGGAGCCTGGCGGTCTCCCGTCCGACGGCGCGTCGGCCCACCTCCCGGCGGCGGCGATACCCGCGATCGTCAGCGTGTTCGTCGACGCGAGCTCGGTGCGGCTATGGCGAGCTGCTCCGGCGGTGCGGCCCGGGATGTCGTCGCTTGACCTGGAGCGGTCGTGGCATCTCAAGGACCGGGTTGGCATCGACGTCTGCCTGGGCACTCTTCAGGTTGGTATATGTTTAGTCGCACAACTGACGTTCCTTTTGGCAGGAAGAAAGAGGAGTGTTATCTCAATTTTTCCTCCCGTCTTGCGCGGTTGTGGCTGCAGTGTTAACCGAGGCTTGCGTACCTGCGATGGTCATGAAAGCCGTTTGTGGCGGGGCTGGGTTTGGCCACGATGATTTTAATTACCGGCGAACACTTTTTCGCGGTCCTCCGCCGCCCACCAAACCGCCTTGCTTGCGTGCGCCTGTCTGCCCACCTGTCTGTCGTACGGCACTCAGATCGATAGTCACGTGGCCGGCCATAGGCTTCCGGTGATCTTCTGCTTCCGGGAGGGGGGCCCTCTAGTTGAGGTCAGCGAAATTGGCATGGGCATGCCTGGAGATGACCAGGTCAAGGGAGGCTGCCGCCTCGCCATGTCCCTCGTAAGTGTCAGGCGGTTTCGTAGCTTGCGTTGGCCGGACGACCATTTTTCGGTCATCCGCGGACAAGACCATCGGTTGATTGTGTGCCTCTCGCTCGTGAGGCTGCAGGCATCGTTTGGCCAGAGGGGGGTATGATGCCATCACCAGCATGTGTTTGTGCTATGGGGATTAGTCTTGGTGTTGTTGAGTGAACAGTAGTGCAGCATGGGCTTTGGTTTGCCATTCGGAGTTTTCCTCCTCCGTCGTCAGGGCGTCGCGAACGACGGGAATGCGGGCTGCATCAAATGTTCCTTTTGCAAGTTACCGACACCGACATGCCCCAAAATTTTTTGTATCCTGCGGTAACCACCTCTTTTCTTTCGTAACGCGTGTTTTCGCAGGTTCTAGCCGAGTCTTGGGAAGACAGCCGAGTGCCGTCGTACTTAGAGAAGGTGTCCATCCACTCCGCTCCGATCGATGTCTGCTTCGAGGATTCGCTGCTACCGCCGCTGCTGTTGTTGCTGGAGAGGTTGGGGTGAGCGCAAACGGGGTGCTCTTTTCATGGTTAAGCTGTTTTGTCCTTCAAAGGTGTTGGTTGACTTGCTTGCGGTAGCCGCGTTTCGGTCGCCCACTCCCTACCCCGTGCTTCCACCATCACGAGTGCTACCCTTATGCTCATGATATATCTGAAGCAAGCACCTGCTAGTCCCAAGCGCTTGCTCCCAGAATGACGGGGGCGCGTGCGACTCAAACATGCTCTCCTCTACACCGCCATCGATAAAATGTGCACCCACCGATCAGCATCGGAGCAGCAAGTCCTGGCGACCGTTCATCGCCGTACCCGTTCGCGGCGTCGGCAAATGATCGAGGACCCGGCTCGGCGGCGCAGGGAGGCCTCCCGTCCGAGAGGAGCCCCCAGCTGCTACCCCCGGCGCTGGGCGCAAACGTGGTCCCGCGGCTGTTCATCCAGCGAGTGGATATCGGCGCGCTGGTCGTGAGGGCCACCGTGCAGGGCTACATACCGGGGAAGCAGGTGACCGCTCCGTTTGAAGTTGATCGTATTTAGTAACATGACGTCAGGTGGAGATGAACATTTTGTTGGAGGTTCAGGTCTCACCAACGGCCACCGAGGACGATTTCCACCTTTTTTCTTTGTCACAGTCGGGTGGTTCCCTCATGTTCTTGATTTCTGGGAACAGCCACTCAGCGGTGGCATGGCAGTCAATCTGTCCCTTTTTTTTTTTTTCTACAGATGTTAGGGGACCGGGGCCGTTACAGGAATCTTGTTAGTCTTGTGAGCGGCTACTTCGTGTGGCGTCAATCAACGTTGGATAGGCTCCGACGGTCGCAATGACCCACATGTACACCTTTTTTTTATCGCTTTTCTCAACACTTGGTGACGGCAGCCGCAATGAAATTTTTTTGTTTCGGGGGATTGAACTTCGTTCCACGTGCAAAGAACGCTCGGTCCTCGGACAATGTTGCTTGGCGGGACCAGCAGCAACCGACTCATTCCCGTGGCCCCTTCCCTTGTACCGCGGGCGCAGGTATTTTTGGCCCTGGACAAGTCGCCGTTGCTGTTCAGACCTGTTTCGCTACGCGGGGTGCTCGCACGGCCCGACGAGATAGCGGAGCAGATTGCCTCCAACTACGCGGTTGACGCACTGCTGCGGTCGCTGGCGGTGGTTGGGTCGCTGGAGGCGCTCGGGAGCCCGACAACGCTGCTGTCCGAGTGGGGCAAGGGGGTGTACGACCTGTTCGCCATGCCCATCAAGGCGATGCCTCAGGTGCCATGTTACATCCTGACACACAGCGGTAGACTCATCCCTCCTGCCGAACAGGCCTCAGCTAGATAAGGGTTTTTCTGCTTTTAAACCACAAGGAAAGAAGGAAACGAAACCATCGGCGTCGACGGCGTATCTTTTCAGTTAATAAACTACGGATGGCGATGGAGGTCGCATAACCCGTACTACTGCTGTACTACCATTCACGAAGTTGTAGCTTTCCCCCGCCGTCTTCCCTCTTGCTTTCGTCCCATCCTTCGACAGCACCGCATCTTTGCCCGAACTCTTGCTTTCTCGTCACACGCAGGGCCCTTCCTCCACCTTCAGAGCTACCTTTCGAGGGGTCAGCTCCCTGCTCAGACACGCTTCGGCTGGAACTCTGTCGTCGGTCTCGGGCGTTTCGAACGCCTTGTCCCGCAACCTGGGGGGTCGGGGCGGGGTCGTTCGCCCGATCGCCGGGACCATGGGGCTGGTGAGGAGTACAGCAGTAGGCATGGCTGTTTTGACGTTTGTATCGCGTTGATGACGATGTCGGAGTGGGGTAGTTTCCGATGAGATGAGAGACGAGGGCTTGCATGGCAGACGCAGGCTGATTTCTTCTTGGTGACGGCAGAGGTGTAGTGTAGTGCAATCATCGTTTCCGAGCGCACGTGGTGACGTACGTATCAACCGCGGCTTGTCATAACAGACCCGTCCTTTCTGCCAGCCTTCACTGATAAGTGTCGTTGTCGCAATCATCCCCTTCCCGCGCGATACATACCGCGCAGGTCTATCGCACATCGAAGTCGCTCATCGCCAGCACTGGCGTGGACAGCGAGTGGACTCACGCCGAGGCGAACACGGCGGCCAATCCGGCCACGGCATACCTCAACGCCGACCTGTGGTACCGCTGCTGCCTGCTGCCCGCGGGGCACGAGTTCCTCTACCGGACCCCGGCGCTGTGCAGCAACGCCTCCTACAGCCAGGCGAACGTGCCCGTGACGATCGTGCTCTCCAGCAAGGTGCGAGGCCCTTTGTTTTTTGTTGGTGCAGACTTGAAACTGTTTAGTCTGGAAAGTACCTCCTGACTCGAGGAACTGGCTATCGGCCGGCCCCTTGGCCCTTTCGCGCCTAGGCCAATGTGCTTCACCACGATGGGCTCGTGTTTAACAGCAGGTGTTCCACTCTGGTGGTGTTGACAGTGTTGGTGGCGGTGGGACGGGTAGCTCTTTTTCGGCGTAGGCGTTTTTCAGGCGACCGATTGGCAAGACGCGAGAGCCGCAAACTATTCCAACACAGATTGTATTTTGGTCACACAAGACTGCTGTCTGGGGTGATACCGTTGGTAACCTCGCAACCTTCCGTCTCTTAGGACGAGGGAAGTTTCTCTGCTCAAACGCATGAACTGTTTTTTTCTCACATACAAAAACTGTGTGGATGGAAAGCTATTTCTTTGTGTGTACGAATCAAAGCAAAATTAATGGTGTTCGAAGTAGAATGGACAATCTGAATCTTCATGGCGATATAACCCCCCCCCCCCCCCCCCCCCCCCCCCCCCCCCCCCCCC
>CACKRE030003600.1:122453-133644 GCA_902602495.3 Ectocarpus sp. CCAP 1310/34
CAGGGTCGAGTATTCATTTGCAAATTGCCCGTTGCCTCGTGAACTCCGGCTTATCGCATTCCCTCCTACCGTTCAACACCATCAGTTCGTTGCTTCCCAAGAATTCAAGCATCCTCACTCCGTTGTCATTCACTTTGCCTTCTCTGTGCTGCCCGATCGCCTGTCCTCTGCTGGAAGCTTTCTCTACTCTGGAGTTGAAATCGCCCACCATGACAACTTCTCCCTTCCTACTGAACCTCTGGACATCCTCTCCAATATATCCAAAATTCTCCTGCGCCTTGCTTGCGACTTTCTTCGACGACGGTGTGACGTATACGTTCCCTAGAAACAAGTCTTTCTCACCCCGCTCCCCAGGTATCTTTAGCCATAGGCTTTCCTCGAATTCCGTTTTCACCACTACTTCCACCACGTCAAACAAGTGTTCCTTGACCAGGAATCCGACTCCCCCCTCCCCCCTTTTCTTTGGGTCTAAGCCCTTTCTTGCCTTCCCTACCCACCAGTATTTCCCTAGTTTGCTTACCACGTCACCATCCTTCAATTCCCACGTCTCTTGGATCCCCACTACATCTAGATCGCTTGTTCTACTTGGTCATTTGGAGGGGGGGGGGGCGGGGGCATATACCATGTATCCCCGGGTTTTCCGCCGAGGCGTCGGCGCGTCGGGGTCCTTCGGGGGTGGGGGGGTGGGGACAAAACCCATGTTTCCTCGGGTTTTCAGCCGAGGCCTCGGTGCTTTTGGCGCCCCGCTCTCGCATGGTGTGCGTCACCACTGAGGCTGCTGGCGCTGTGGAGCTGTGGAGATCCCAGAGAGATGGCAGACACCCCTCACACAACAGGGTCATCTGCGCAAACTTCGCATGCATACTAGCCCAAGAGCAGACGCTATATCATAGCCCGCCAGTCGCCCGTCCGTGTGGCCGATTGGCCCATCCAGTCAAACGCAACCAACCCTGCATTAAGAAAACTAAGGCTACGAGTAGATTTGCGAGACTTTGTTCCCTGTTGTGCAGTGCTAGAGGAGGCGGCAAGGGCAAGTTCGCAAGGCAGGTGGTTTTAAGTTAAAGCTGGTCAATGACCTGTTCCAGTTGAATTGGACTGATTCGAGCTTCGATCGATACTACTATGTACTGTAACTACTGCTGCTGCACTTCTTGGTAGATATTATAGGCCCTACGCGAACTAGGCTGCTTGTTTCAGTGTGTTCCTGCAGTAGCACGGCTGGGTGAGTACGGGCCGGCATCGATGACGAGGAGGTGGGTAACGAGAGTAAGGCACGTTTGCCATTCATCTACTGCTGTAAAACCTCGTGGTAATTTTTCGACGATTCATTGTAACTGCTCGAATTGCTTCCCCCTCAGGTGGGGGGGGGGTGGCCTATGTGTCTTGAATTTTTTTCCGCGTGTACCCTTGCTACACCGGCTTTTGGGCCAAATGGGTGAGCAAGGCTGAATCGGCGAACATGGCCGTGGTTCTGGCATCCACGCTGTGCCCACCAGGTGGATCTTTGCCCACCAGGTAGGGACACAACGTGTGCCGTGTTGCTTCTTTATACTGGTCGGTGCAGCTTCTCCCAAGTGGAAAACTTTCCAGCACGAGCAATTCAATACAAACGTTTCAACAAAGCGGTGTTACGCCTACAGCCGTACAACGCGGACGAAATCTTCGTGGTGCTTAGCATACATATCCCACTTTCAAGGACGCGTGCTGAAAGGTATGTGTACGGATATCCCGCGTATTTTGGAATTGGCAATATGACGAGCGTGGAGTGTTATTTATGTGAACCGTCATCAGAGCATTGCCGGGATACCAGTGGCTCAGGCCAAGGACATGGGAGAGAAAAAACATGCGAGTGGCTTCGGTGGACAACAGCACGGGTTTGGAGGCTTTGAACAGCGTAACATCCATTCGGTTTGAAGAAGGGTCCAACACACCTGACGTAGTAGACTCGGTCTTTGTGCAATCGAAAGCAGCACTTCTCGTCCGGGCGGTTGATGAGCTGCTCGATGTTCTTGTCGATGTAGTTGGCCAGCTTTTCAAACAGCACCCTTGTCTCGTCGTCGGTGAGTGGTCTCATGATAGCCCAAACTCGTGTCCGCTGCCACAAAAACCCGGTAGAGTAGCCTGTTCTCTGCAGCTGGTGCTCCAGATACAACTACTCTAACAATCCTCGCCTCTAGATCTAGTAGTCCCGGTAGCTTGGAAGCTGTGTGTGGAGACGAGTAGAGAGCCGTGTGTCGGCAAAGGCAGCTCGCACGCAGACGCGCAGCCGCCGCGGGCGCGGAGCAAGCGCGGCGCAATCACGAGAGGTTTGCTAATTAGCTGTCTTTATTAAAAAGGGGGTGGGGGAGGGTTTGTAGGGAAAGGCGATCTTCTAGTGTCGGAGCCTCCCGTCGGCACACAAATATTTTGTACTGAGAAATAGACAAGGAACTTGGCTGCTGTCGGTAGTGTGACACGTTTGAAAAGGCGGCCAAAAGGCCCGCAGCAGCAGTTTTTTTGTTCATGGTCACCAACCAGACGCTAACCCAACGCAAAGCAACAAGAGAGGCTATGCATAGCATGCTGGTGCAGTAGCACTGTGCATCACTCATCATTTAGACTATACATCCCTGCTGTTGGTGGTGGTTCTTGTTGACGTGGCTGGTGTGGAAGGACTGCTGCGCAGATAGAAAGAGATGCGCTTTCCCTTTGCCGTTCGTTGGGATTTCGTCGACATGTACCGCAGCAGGACGGCAAGGGATCTTCATCTAATTGCACGCATCACAAGCGCGGACCTGTAGCATTACACATCTATAGACTACAGCACGACTCGTACTCTGCTATTGTTCCTGCTGTTATTGTGTATGGTGGCGTGGTGCGGCATGACTGCCCAGAGTAACAGCCAGAGCGAGACTCTCTCTTTTACGCCGTTAGGAATTATGCACGGGCGGCGACGACATCGTACCTTTTTACACCACACAAGAAAGCGCGGATCTCATCGATCTCATGGCAGCATCGCCTCACTCTACATGTTTGCTGATACAATCACCGCTGTTGCTGCTGCTCTTGACTACTGCCGGCCTTCCTTGCTTTTGCGAGGGGTGGTGTACTTGCTGATATGGTGCATGGCGGCAGATGAATGAGTCGGAGTAGGTACTGACGCATTGCCACAAATACAGCATCGGCAGGGGACAAAGGAACGGTTATTGAAGGTGAAGACAGCTCGAAAGTTGTCCTCCTGCTTTCTGCCCATTTACTGCAGAAATCCGCTTTTGAATCGAAGTCGTGGTCGTCGAGATATCTACAGTTTCCCGGAGGGAGAGCCCCGAGAGAAGGGGAAGAAGGCCTGAACTTTTTTCTTCTTTTTTCATATTTTCATGCCCCACTTTCCTCCCTGCGGTGCGTGCTGAATATTTATTTTTATCGCGAGAAGGGTCCAGCCGTCCCCTTCCCTCGTCAACGGTGCTAACGTCGAAGTTTGGTACTCACGAGAGCTTTTTCAGCTATATTTCGCTTTCACCCGCACAGTTTGTAAATTTTTCAGCCCATGGGGATTCGAACTCACGACCTCTGCGACTACTAGCGGTTTACGAGGATACCACTAGATAGACCACCGGGGCGACAGGTACCTGCTACCCGTTAGTGACGGAAATCTCCACATCTTCCCCAGCCTCTTCTGAGTCTTCTTGGTCGCTAGGCAAGAAAAATTCTAGGGGGGTAACCGGAACCCGACCGGTTGGCGGCGAGTGGATTCAAATCTTTTGCGATGCCAGCACGTGACATAATGTGTTGCTTGCTGGCGGTGGTGGTGGCCGGACGTGCTTTCGCCTTGCCTGCGTATGAATACGTTTACTTGGCGTCACCGGGGTTCCCCTCGTCTTTGGGTTTGAAAGCGCCGGTGGTGGACCGTGGCTCTTGCCCGGGTGCCCCAGAGGGGCAGCAGCAGAAGGCAAAGACTCGCCGTCAGCCGGTTGGGTCGGTTACCCCTAGCCTTAGACTACGTATGTACCAGCTTTGTTTTTGTTTTACATTTTTCTACTCCGTACGTCAACTTTCAATCATCAAGCGGACGTAGTATCTGAATGCCAACGAACAACATGTATTTGTAACCGCTACACATTCTACTGCTTCACTCTACCACCGCACGCAAGCTGCGCCCAAGGCGCCTGGTTGGTACGCTTGGTACGCCCGCACTACGAACCTTTCGAACATTCACACAGCAAGCGGCGTTGTCCTCAACAACCTTCGAGCAGCCCTCCTTGCTGGCGGGGCGCGATTAACAAAAAGAGGCATTTGAGCTCAGGATAGACCTTACTATGTGGCATGTCCAATAAACGGACATCGGCATGTACGTATCCCCTCCGGCTTCACATTGTATTCTCTCCACGGCGAGCATCAGCCCCTACATGAAGGGCGCTTTAGTAGATCTACCTCCAAGCCGTCAACACCTCAGTCGCTCCGGGGGCATACGTGGGCTTTCACACGTCTCTTGTTTCTCAAACAAAAAGCGTTGTAATCTCCGCGAGATGCGTATAGATGGACGAATCCCGGATAACCCCAATGTTCACCGATATCTTCAGTGCCAACTTATCCAAGATGAGGATACATGTGTACCGAACCCAACCACAACAAAAAGTCACCACTCGCCGTTATTCAACCGCAATATCGTCATCGCATCAATACCCCCCTCGTGCTCGCTACACAGCAAAGGACAGTGGTTACCCACGTACAGTATCCCTTTCGCGATAGTTGACCTTGTTCTTACATTTACTGAATTATTATAGGCGACCAACACCACTCCCCTACGACGGGAGCCTGCAACCAACGTATCGTGTGGCACGGACTACACAAACCACACCAAAAGTCCTCCCAGCGTTGGGCCATCCCGCCAAATCACAACGCCGCAACACCCCAACACACCTACCCGTTTCTGGCACAAAATGGCGACGGAAACAAGAGTGTAGCTATTTTTTTAGTCTTCTTTTGCCTTCACTCTATTACGGCAACATCGAAACGGAACACAAAAAAAGCTCAAATATTCTACCTCCTGCATTCCTCATAGGGACGAAACTATATTACCGGGCCAAAATAAACATACATCAACGACTTTCTGGCGTAGCCCACACTCGTACCAGTATGCACGCACCACAGCACTCTTGCGACAAGTCACCACCAAAACACTCGAGGAAAGTTATGGAGCTGAACATCGAGAGTTGTGAGGCCAAACGGGCACGACACCAGTGACATCCTCCGCATAATCTGTGTTTCCATACATCGCGCGCCCACTGAGTCCTGCGCATTGCGTGTAGCCGGGGGGCTCAAGCGGCCAGTCTACCCGCTTCAATCATGAGGTATGCATGAAACGAAACTCCGGCGTACTACAACCCGGCCGTAGATGGCGCCAGCATCTCGGGCGAGTGCTTTTCCTCGTGCCGCCTCCTGTAGTCCTCCCCATACCTGTCACACCACACGCCTCCTGCACGGAGTAGTAGCCAAGAAACATTAACAATCTCCCGCGGTAAGGTGTCGATGAGCATGGCTTAACTAACTGGTGACGACAGTCGTGAATATACGCGCAAGCGAGACCTGCGATCGAGTGTACGAGACGTATGGGTAGTCTCAAACATCTAACCTACATGCTGGCATCGCGCAACGCGCAAACGGGTGGGTGTGTTCCTTTCCGCACCCTCAAACGAATCACAAGGGCGTAGCGAAACACGGAGTGGCAAACAGCAAAACTCCGCGTAGCTGGTTTTCCCTTTTTTTCGTTCGCTTCTTGCACGCCAGGTGACCTAGGTTTTCAGGGGACAGGTGTCAATGGCTGGCACCACAATTGCAGAGCTACGCGGAATCGAGGACAACAACGTTATGGTTCGCTCACCGGATTCGAAGCCAGCGTTGAAAAGCTCTTCCTGGACAAAATCGTTGCCGGGGTTTAATGCGTAATTCAGAAGCTCCATGAAACGTCCGCTCTGGTACCTGCAAATGATAGTTGGGGGGAGAAAACCATAAGGTGCGGCAAGGCATTCATCATAAGGACGTGACACCTCGTCCTGCCACCCGGTGGCCGAGGGTTCGAAGGAAACACAACACATGCGGGGCAGCGCGGACATACTTGCAAGCAGTGCCCAAAGGTTATATTTCACCAGTACCGATGTATTTCACAAGTGTATTCGTTTCTTGAACAAAAGACGGCGAAGCAACAAAATAAAACGTTCGAACGCATCTTCCAACGAAAGCATGAAGTATCGTCACCCAACCCTTCTTTGCTCAAGTTCCCAGGTAAGCCAACAAACGTGTGAAACGCCAACCGGCACATTGACCCACCTGTCAAGCAGATCCGGCGAGATCAAGTCACCGGGCTTGTCTGACTGCATCGGGACCGAAGTGGTTGGAAACACGGTGATGCGTACAACTTCGTCCGCGGTGGGGATGTCCGGAGCACCGAACTGAGCCCTCGGCATCGCGAAGAAACCGTCTACCGTGGGTTGACCCCTTACCTGCATGTACGGTTGCTGAAGAACGGAAGCGAGATCAGAAAGGACGTTCAGCCAGAATAGGACGAACGCATCAATCGTATAGTGAGGCAGTTACAAGGCGAATACGTGACGCACAAAAGCTACACTCACTCCGAGGAGTCAGGAACGAAGGGTCCTTTGTCAAATCCAGCCACAAACGTGCAATCATACCATATCACCGACATCAACTGCAATTTCCGCTGGGGGACAAGGCGCGAAACAGCGTCGAAACAAGAAGCGACGACGGTCACGTGATCGGCCCAAGTAAAACCACCACAAGGAGAGAATGCCAAACACTCTCGTAGTACCCTCTGCTGTGTTGTGCTTGAAACAGCTAGCCTTTCAGGTAGGACGTGGGCTGCAACAGCGCGAGTGCGCAATAATCGGACATTATTCCCAGGAAGTGTGCTCGGCCGCGATTCATCCAAACTATTCACAAGAGTTGGTACGTCGCAGGTAACTGCCTCGCTCTTGGACTCATGGACGTGCTTTCGCGTTTCGTTTTTATCAGTACCCCTCGACGGGCGCAAATTGCTTGAGACCTAGCCGTATCATCTCACCCCACTGAACCAAAACGGCACATGGCTGGACCCGCAGAACAAGATTCGGCAGCAGAACCGCCGTATGGTTCGCACGACGTGGTGACGGAGTAGTAGAAACCGGGCCAGACAGAGAGGGCATGGGAACACATGGGAACACATCCGTGAGAGGAGCACCCAAACAGCTATTAATAGTATCAGCGCCGAGGGCCTAGAGTCAAAGTTTTGCAAACAAGCTGGGTGGTGATGACAATGGAGGCGAGAATGAGTCAAGTCAAGCCCCCAGAGCAAAAAATCTGAAGGTTGGATATCGTCTCCAATTTCGGCGGGGTGTGTAGGAGAGGGGGTCACTTTGCGAGGGACTCTCTCAACCTTCCGTTCACCAAGTCCGATGCTGCACACGTCATCCGAACGTGGATGCTTTCCAAAACTGGAGCCCGGTCAGAGAAATGCCGATCGTAAGTGCAGTGTGCGCCTCAACACCATGTATATCACGACTGTAATATCTGTCGACGCTCCATTGAGGTAGCATACATATTGAAATATCCAACAACAGGGCTTTGTGATTTCCCCTCATTTGGGAAAGCAGGCGGGTGCAGTGGGTCGTTCCACACAACAAGCGAGCACGTTTCCCGGTTGCCTGTCACAGTACAGTACACTTGGGGGGTATGGGCCGTGGGCACTCACCAAGAACCTAGCAGGACTTCGATGAGGTCGGCCCTCGATTCGAAGTTGCTGACGAACACGCTTTTTTTCAGTGACGGGAACCCAAGCTGGGTAATACCCACGGTAACTGCGCCCTCCCTGTTGTTAAGGATCTCGTGCGCGTCCTCCGGTAGCGCACCATCCAGACTTTTCTGTACGATGTTCCTTGAGTACCGAGGGGGTTCAAGGGCCGACAGAATAGTGAGACAGAACGGGTTTGGAAAGCAAGGAGAGCACAGACATTTGTTGTCTCCCGAGTTCCACTGGGAGTCGGACCTCTTCTAATGGTCGCTTATTTCCTGTGCATTGAATGCGCACGCACGCGGATTCTAAGCTTCCAAGGCACTTGCACCCACCGTGCTGCCTGCACTTCTAGAATCGTGCGTTCTAGAGCAGTCGGTATCACTGCATGTCAAGCGATCAGATGCGTTGTACCACAAGAACCACAACCTGTGGCAACTCCGCTCTGCCCCGTAGTAACGGAGCACACCCGTCGGCCGCGGCCGAGCCTTATCCTCCTACTACTTTCTGCACATCAAATCAAAGTCAGCCATGCGTCCGCCGTCTTGAGGGATTTAAGACAAGTTATTTTTGACGCTGGCTCTATTTTAATGCTTAAATCCAATATATGAAAGTAATTCAACACTCCCGCCGTTTAGGTCCGATGTATACTACTATTTTCAGTAGAGGACACTCCATAATGACCTCTACTACGTTTTACGTTGGGTGGGACTCCCATGACGCATAGAACCTTTCGAGCACCCGCCGTGTTGCCTGTGTTGTCTTGATTGTTGACTGACGGTTTTTGTCATGGTTAGGAGAACAGGCGTGTGGAGGCAGGCAACGCGATACGCAGGTGGAGACCATCCCCAACCGCTGCTCTGTACGACACCAACCTATTGCGCAGTACTTTCCACCAGATCTTGCGTGTGTCGTGTGTGATGGGTACATGGAGTGTGTCACATTCCTTCCAAACTAAGATTGACTGGCATGAACTCCTTAAACCCTGGCATGGCACACGCCACAAGTGCAAACCAGTACACGACTGGCGTGGATGCTGGCACATTTCTGGAGGTACGTCCTCATCCTCACCTTAATCTGAAAGCTGCGCCGCCGTCGCTGCAGTCATCGAAGACTCGCCCGGACAGCTCGGCGGCCGTGTCGATGCTCAAGCCACATCCTACTACAACTGCCGCCAGCGCCCTTGACCGACAGCGGCATACACAAAACAGCGGGCATAAATACGAAGGTGTTCAGTCATAATTTTCAAGTACCAAGTGAGCACCGGTGTGGACTGGGTAGTACAATCTCCGGGCGTTCACCGCTGTGCCCTGTGTGGTGAAAATGCAAGGTGTGGTTCGGATCATTTGCTCTCCCGGACACGTACAGCTGTAGCAGTCTAACATCGCTGTGTGTATACCCGATGGCGTTGTCCCCTTCGCATCTCGCTCACCCTGCCGAAGACCCGGCTAGTGGGGTGTCGTTGGAAAGGAACCCCTCCATCTCCAGGCATTTCGCCACCCCGAGGTGGTAAGGAAAGAGCAGGCCACCTGTACACCGGCAACGCACGAAACACACACCAAGCAGTTTTGACAGCTGTTCTCAAAGACAGCCGGGAGTTGCTACCCTCATAGCAGATCAACGCCCCCCAACGATCGCATTGAGCATGATCAAGCAGGCCGATCTCTCCTCGACGGCCTAGACTACACCCGTAGACCTCATAGTAGTCCGCGGAGAAGACATGCACACGGACTTTGAGGACGGCGCAACAACTTCAACTTCTGCGCTACAAATTGGAGACTTTCGAGTTTCGTAGCTGGAAGGTTGTAGGCAGACAGCAGTACCAGTGTCCATCCAATAACGACCGCCGGTTGGACATGGCAAAGCCGTTCGAAGGAATGTGTTGAAGTGTTTACAGTCAGGAGGGACACGTGCGAAGATAGGGAGCGAGAACGGAGGCCAGAAAGCCGGAACAAAAACTGGTAGACTACACACCTGGAGTAAAGGAGAACCCGATCTGGGAACTCAAGGTTGGCGGTGGTGGTTGTGGTGGTGGTGGGTGAGAAGACACGAACCCAGCAGTGCTGAACGCGTGACATTTGCGAACTGCTCCTGCCCCGAAGAGTAGGGGGTACATCCGCATCATCTCGCACACCACCACGAACCTACACCTCTATGAGTGTGACCAGCTCAGTGTGACATACGCACCGCGGCGCTCGGCGCTCGCCGCATCGGGAATCAGGAAAGAGTAAGATGGTTCTATCGCGAAAAAAGGTTCTGTTCGGGAGGGCAACGCAATCTCCCCGCTCGTGTTCTGCGAGACTAGACGCGAGACCAGACGCAAGGAACGGGAAATCCAGTTGTGCATCCATACGTGCTGTATGAATACTTGTAGCGTAGGAAAGCACAGGGTTCCTTGAGCGAGTACGACCGTCCCCATATTCAAGAAGAAAATGTACCGTAAAGGCGCCATGATGTTGACCGAGATACGGCGAGTACAGCAGTGACGCCCATCATTGCAGGAGCTTCCCTGCACCCCACGTGGAGGCATTCAGAGCATCTAGGCAGGCACTCTGCTAGCGTTTCAATGTTCCGGTAAGACAAATTGTTTTTCGAATAAGCAATAGACTATTCACCTGATGCGACCACTTGCACCGATAGAATATTGAGCTTACAAGGGCGTCGCAAAACAGGATTGGGATCAATTTGTTCTGAAATGTTGAGAAGACAGCAGTTATCTTAATTAATCTATTCCAGATGAGCTATGTGTCGGTTAGACACGCTGTCTATCTACTGTTGTTTCATCAACCGCTCACCAGTTGTAGGTTGTTGCGCGACAGCAAGTCGACCAAATACGTCAGAGGCATCATCCTAAGATTCAATATCTTCGTCAGCGCCAGGAGTGTGGTCTCCGTTGGTGCCCTCCCATACCCTCCCTACATACAGCAGTAGAGAGAAAAACATTTGTGGCACGCAGTTCGCTGATTGGCCAACGCCCCCTGCGGCGGAATTTAAAAAACAGCAAAAAAAAATAGGGCACGATCAAAGATCCTTGGATGTCGGGTGACGTCATCCACGGTGGATTCGAGGACAGCACGCTGGGAGATGTTGGGAAAATCAAGTCGTCTTCGAATGATGACCTCATCATCCTGGCTGATTACAGGAGAACGGCGGGGGATACAATAGATAGAGAGAGATGATGGATCCTCCGACCGTCCGATAGGTCTCCGACGCGTTCAATCTTGGATTCGGGATGCGATAGCAAGGAATCTTTCCGGTCTTCAACCGATTGATGATGATATAGACAGCCCAAGCTTGGCGAAGAATACACCCTGCTGCCTCACGCCCACATCACTCTCCTCCTCGTGCTGGCTGCTCGAAGAGAGAAGAAGAGGTTCCGTGGCTCGTCGAGTTTTCGTGAGAGAGGCTTCAGGGGGGGGGGGGGGGGAA
>CACKRE030003609.1:3785-16969 GCA_902602495.3 Ectocarpus sp. CCAP 1310/34
TTTTGATCGGTCTCCTCGACGCTCTTTCTCGTTTGGTGCGGTAGCTGGTCTTTCTTTCTATCATTTTGTTTCTCTTCCGAGTGGTTTTTGTACCCTATTTTTTTCTGTTTCTTCGTGGGGTCGTGTATGCCGGGTTTTGAGACCACGGGCTCCCAATCTGTTTTTTTTAGAGCTAATGTGAGAAACAACAACAACAACAACAACAACATACTTCATACATACAGCCTATGCGTACTGAATATACAACACACATAGTAAGTACCTGGGTAGCGACGAAGAAGACGAAGCAGCTCTGCAGGTGATCCCCGTCGTTGAGCGCGAACAGCATGTCGGAGCACGCCCTCATCAAAGCCACCTCAGGCGGAGACCTTCCCGCGGCGCGCTCGAACAGGTCCCGCAGCTCTTGCTCCAGGAAGTCGCTGTAGGCCTGTGGTGTTGTTGGGACGGGGGCGTACGAGCTGGCTGCTGTGACGTCACGAGTCCGATTCCCACCGCAAATCAACAGCAGGTTACTGTTCGCGGCAGCGACACCAGCAGCGGCAGCCACACCGGCAGTGCAAGAGCACCGCCAAAATCAACGAACATCAATATCAACAACAAACGACAACAAACAACGACGGCAGTGACACAAACCCGCACGTTTTTTCGCCGCCTCGTCGAGCTCCTCGGACTCCAACTCGTGCGTGATGCTCTTCAACTTTGCCAACACCTGCATCCGGGAAACAAGAACACCCCAACGACCGACAACCACGGACAAAGGACAGAAACCAAGAGGCAAAGCACGTCCGAATCATCATCATGAACCCCACCATAGAGGCGCGTAGCAGAGACGAAGACGTTTCATGCGTATTCGGTAATGATATTACAGCCCCATTTTTGGTCTGGCGGACAATAGAGCACTGAAATACACAGACTACTACCCCGCTCATCGAAAGGCTTCACTCCGCACTCCCGAGGGAAGCAATAGCCTCATGTGGTCGTGGTGCTGCCAGATACAACTAGAAATTTATCAGCACCGCCATCTCAATTACTCTTCCGCCCTGCCATGAAACACCCCACGGCCGGAAGAGACGGGGTTGTCCAAAACCAAATCATAAAAAGTACTCGTACAGTACCTTACATCCCACCACAGTGGGTCTCGCCCTCTCGCGCAAACCGACAAGCCACATGCCAAAAACACACCAGATAGCTCACTCATCTCTTGGACGTCGGCCTTCGTCCAGAACCTATCGGAGAAGATCGATGGTGTTGTATCCTCGTGAGGGCTTTCACGCGGGAAATAAGCTTCCCCACAACTCGACTGACGAAAACAACCACTTTGTCCCCTCTTTTTGGCCTCCCCGTCCCCCGTCCCCTACCCCCTGCCGTCCACCGGCGCCGTCCGGGGGCCACGAGACCCCGACGCGCTCAGCCCTGGCTTCGAAGAGACCCGAGGCATAGTCTACTGGCAGCGACACACACATGCAGTCTAGAAACAAGATAAGTATTTCATTGTTGCTCGCCAAGCCATCCAAGAGCGGCGGGAGCAAACAAACCACTTCTTGCCGTCGCGGCGTCTGGTCTTCTATCTTCGTCGTAGAACACTGGGGGCAAGAGATTCATGCACCGCACCACGGTGTCTTGATCCTGGGGAAATCACTCCGGAAGGCCCTCGACAACCTGCAATGCCGGAGTGCTTCTAGTCTTGACTCTCTGTTGCTGTTGGTATTGCTGCAGTCTTGACGCCAACTCGTCGTCATTTCTATCTCCGATCTTTACCCGTTGCCTCTAAATACTCCATGGCCATCAGTAAGCCCAAGCGCCTGGTAAAACCCGAGCGAGAAAGTATACATTACACAGGAAATCCATCCAACCGATTCACAGGCACAGCCTCCCCCACTTAGTACAGTGAAAACTGTACACCGCTGAACGTTAACCTCTTTGCCCCTCCCTCGCTCGCGCTCATGCTCTAGTCTCTGTCATCATCTTTGCCCTTGTCGCTTTATATCTTTGTCTGCGTCTTTCATCATCTCGTTATCTAAATCTGTATCAGTGTTCACGTCCCCGGGAATAGGTGCGCTTGAGCAGCTGCAGCAAAACATTTTGTCAAACACACCGCACCTTGAAGAACTCCAAGAGGTACATAGCCTCCGCCGCCCTCGCCCGCCGCCCCTCCATCTTCGACAGCCGGTCGCCGATGCGAACAGCCTTGTGGGCTGTCTCGCGAACCCTGTGCTCCACCCGTTCGAAAGAATCTTGTACCTGCACGTTGGAGACCGAGAATAGGAAATCGATGCACTAGTGTGGTACAGACAGACGAGAATGTATTGATGCTTTCTGCTAACGGTATGGTAGTGACTTCGGCCATGGCACCCACAGCGATATATGCTTGTAGCTTGGTGACGGGGTCTCATAGCGACCACAACAACTAGTGCTTGTGACTATCAAGCATGCTGTGGATGGCTGGGCCAGAATAGACGAGAGAGGGACAATCACGCTTCATAAGAATCCCCTCCGTAATCGCACACAACCGGATCGATTTTCTGCTATCTGAAGCGGGAGGGGGCTTCAGCTGGGAGTGAAAGCATCACTTCCGTTCCCAAGAAGGAAAACGCATTAACTGAATGTCCCCATCGTAACCAAAGGGAGGTCTATTCCCTCTGAAGCGATTTCTTTGCCTGCAAGTTGCAGGGCGGGGTGTCATATCCTCAAGGGGTACAGGAATCTCTCGTGGGCAGGAGGGGCCGCAGCAAACCCATCAAACAATAATGAATCATCAAACAATCCACACCCCAGGACATACGACAAACCTTGTTCAGTCTGGTAGCGCGGGATGCCAATCCCTGTCCGTAGTTCTCCTCGATTGCCCCTGTCTCCCCCGCCATCTCCAGCCTCTTCCTCTCCCCCTCAACCCCCATTTCCTAAACAATCGCAAACAGACGAAACATGGTTGGTGCAGAGGCTTGCATGAAACGTGCGTACGTGGCCAACAAACTCACATCAAAGAGACCAGTAGAACGCGCTAGGCGTGTGGGGCCAGTAGACCAAAATGGTCAACGAAACAGGTGGAAACGAGGTCGCATCCGTTGGACGCGCTCGATACACGCGATAAAAAGGCCGGCCTCGAGCCCTACTGACACACGAGCGTGTACCGCGCAAACTGCACAAACCCCCACAGTCTTCAGGTTCAGGAACAAAACGAGGGGGGAGAAGACTGCACGAAATTGAAGAGGGGTGTCACCTGCAACAGGTTACTGGTGGTGGTGAAGAGCTTCTTGAGGGCATGAGGGTCCCAAGCTACGATACCGTCGCCTGAGTCCTCGATGTACCGAGCGGTCAAGATTTCAACCAGCTTGGCGCGGTCAAACTTGTAGGGGTCGCTATTTTGTGAATAGGTTGGCCGGATGCGGCGATGAAAGGGCGGCACAACACACAGCAACGGTGTTAGCAGCAGCAGTCTACAACAAGAGTTAACAACGTAATGACTAAGACGACGACGAACAGAACAACAGAAAGTATTACGTGACACGCGCATGCGTCAGGATTGGCGCACGAGGGGGGGAGCAAGGCGTAGGTCTGGCATGCAACCCATACGTGCCCCCCCCTAGGGCTCTCTCTGTCCTTCGTTCTCTCCACACACAAAGAGGGCATCCATCAGCAACAACAGCAGCAGCAGCAGCAGCAGCAGCAGCAGCAGCAGCAGGATTGCTTCACGTCTTCGACCGTTCGGACAGAGCATTCAACAAGCTTTTCAAAGAAATATAGACGACGGAAACATGCAATCGTTATTTCATTCCTTGTTTGTCGCTTTCGACAGCAGCGGGTTGCTGTGTGCGATAGGTTTACGCATACGTTGATCGTGGAGGAAAAGGCACTGTCGGGCACGAGCTGCTTCGCCCTCCGGTCCAGACCGTCGCTGTCGTCCTGCCAGGGCCACACGACACGAGACGAAGCGAGAGAGCAGCACAACAGCAACGCGAGAACGGCGGGATGAATGCTTCCTGTCACCAAGCAAACCTACGACGAAAGGTTGACAAGGAGAAAGAGAGACAGAGACAGACACAGAGACAGACACAGACACAGACACTGAGAGAAAGATAAGTTAATATCCTGGCATATAGATTCGCACTCGCACACGCGTGAAGCACAAGGCAGGTAGCGTTCAGGCTACTTGTACATGTCACACAGGAGTACCCCTGTAGCTCAGTATCTGCGACCTGGACGTAAGGACGTGGAACTTCCAAAACTGGATCGGCCAGGCTGAATTTTAAACACCAAGTACGGCAATGCGGCTGTCCTCGTTTTCCCACACCCGCTGGTATCGGGACAATCGACAACAAAAGCATCACGAGTGGAAACAGGCTGCGCTTGGCAGTGTGGGTGATATATTGCGTGCTTTGCGTTGTGGTAAGCAGCTCCAGGGTTGCTCATTGGGGGTAGCGGGTAGACTCGTTGTCGTGGAGCATACACGCAGCCGTCTTTAAGAACTTTCACCCCACCATTCCGCATTCCGCTGTGTACATGGGAGACAGCTTTTTCGTTTGTCTCCAACAATGCGAGAGTGCCGTCGTGGAACAAAATACACCAAGATTGATGCGTGACGGGATTCCAACTGAATAGCGTGCGTGTGTGCAAAATCCAACATGTCACGAGAGTTGGTCGTTTCGGCGCAATTGCACAATCATAGAAGACGGCAGCACCCGCTGCCAGGAAGAACATCCGACGTTCTGGGACCTGCTTCACCGTCTCCTATGACTCGCCATCTTTGTTTTACTTGGCAACTCACGGGATGCCTTCTCTTCATCCGTTCCTTCCGGAGTACGAATTTCCTGCAAGAGGGTTGTTGAAGACTTCTCTCGACCAGCCGACCGTCTCCCACCGAGGCGGCCTCCGAATAACTTTTGTGACCGGTGTGCTTCTGCTGCTGCTGCTGCTGCTGCTGCTGCTGCTGCCACCGCCGCCGCTGCTCAAGAACACTGACCTCGCGAGGGGTGCATTGCCCCGTCGAGACGACGGAGGCAACGTACCGCCGATTGAGACCCGCGGATACTCGACAGTATGTCCGCTAAAGGCCCCGCTTCGCACAATCACTGCTGCGTGGTATTGCAGGCAGAGCAGGCACGCGCGAGGTGCGGATGTTGTTAAACGGCTCCACATGCGGCACTTTTTCATACTACCCTACTATCATACTACGGACCCCCTTCTCGATCGTCGCTCGGTGCTGGTACCCACGGTATCGTCCGGTTCTCAGCAATAGACTTGGGTATGAAGACCATCTCCTGACGGCACCCGCAATGCATCCAAGAAACTGAGGGGGCCCATGCCATGACACGTACTGGCTTGATCGAGATGGATTTACCCCTGCGCACAAAGACCGACATGGCCGTGTTCAATACAGATGGTACTGACGAAGCTGCAGAATTCAATGTGCGTCGGTAGCTGCGCAAAATGCACGGGTCCCCGCAGCTAGCAGATTGGTGCAACAGGCATCAACAATGTCAAATGTGTCGATGGAGTGAAATAGTCATGAACGCTAGTCCACCTCTTCTTGGTGTCCCTTCCCCAGCTACTCCCGCTGTTCCACGTCCTCTACCTTCATCTCGCTGCCACCTATCTAGGAATCGCCTATCAACGCCACCCAACCAAACACGGCCACGGCGTTAAATGCCAGCAAGACGGCGAGCAATGCAAATGTCGCAACCCTCAATGCTACAAGCTGGCAACAAGGGGAGGAAGAAGTCCTACTGTTGTCTAGGCATCATTCGAGCCTCGAAATGATAAATACTAGAGGGTTACACCCGCTTTTTTCGGCCGGCTGCGTGCTGTCTTACATCAGAGCGGCAGCAAAAAGCAGCAACTTTATTGCGATGTCGAAATAGAGTGAAAGAGAGCCGTCACGAACTCCACCAAGAACACCTTGACCTCCTGCAACCAGCCAGAACCAGCAAAAATTCTAACCCTAATCCAAGCAAGCAACCACCTCACGAGACAAAATACTGGAGTAGTCTATCTACATTGTCGTACCCGTGCCACTCTCGATTGGTGCTCCCCACCTCTGAAATCACATCGTCGCCGTGGGATGGAGCGTGCTCCTCTCCTGTATCTTTGGCGCCGTGTGGTATGCAGCGCTCCTCATCATCATCTCCGGATATGCCTGCTCGCTGCGGTGCACGACGGAAGCACGTCGGGCGTGAGGCGCGGATCCACACGAAGGCACGAGGGTGTTTCTAGCAGCAGGTTGGTGGAGACATCCCTTGATTCCCCTTCCATCCGTAGGTGGTAGGTGTGGAGAGGAAGCCGAGTTCCCGGCAGAAAAAGAGACCAAGCAGATCATCGTTCGCAGTGGCATGCAAAGCTCACCTTGACTGCCGCAGAAAAACCAACAATTTCGGTTTCCATTCTTTGTTTGGAACTTTGTGGAAAGAGCTACAGCCCTGCTGTACCTCGCTGCCGGTGTTGTCGCCACTCACAGCATACCCCTAAGCGATGTCATCGAAACAGGGACCTCACTCTACTGCAACTCGACACTCCCGGATGCTTGCGCAGGACTACGACTCACCAAGAAAGCGAGAAAGCAATGCATATGCATTGCAGCGGGAGGATCCCGAGTGCTTCGATTTCCCGAAGCGCAGCAATAGAGCGAGCGTGCGTGAGAGGCGGCTGCTTCGGTCGGGTGGTGATGACGGTCGCATGCGCTTGCGGAACCACCAATGCCACACCAACCAAACGGCGTGAGGGCGAACCTTCCCTATTGCGGCCGCTATTTCTCTCCTGGTGAGTTGCACCGGCACGCTTCCGTCCCTTGCTGAAGGGGCATGCTGAAGGGTCAGAGGGAAGAGGGAAGGGGGAAAGACAAGACAAGAGAGCGGGGCCATGCAACACGCCTTCTCCCGTTTCTTGGGTGCTGGTAGGCTGGAATGTCGATCTAGGCCAATCAGCGCCTGTTTTTCCACGCTCGTCAGGCGTATCCGGTGCCTACTTGTGCAAAGGTTATTGCGCTAGAGGTTGTGGTCGTTTCAACATCGTGTTGTTCCTATTCCCTGGCGAGCGTCTGAGGGTCCGTGTCAACTCAAAGGCCCAGGCCAACGCATCGATTTCTAGACTCGACCTGTACTCACCAAGCCTTTTTTGGCAACTGGTCAAGTTGGACTGGTGCTTTATAGTTAGACTATACACCTCCAGCCGAGGTGTACCGTCTGCTTGTACACAGTAAAACAACACAGCAGTCGTGTCGCGTTTCACGGTGACACCATGGTGGCCGAAATGGCGGGTTCAATCTCGCGAGCAACCAAAATATGGTGCGGGACCATTAGCATAGGTGGACAAGCTTTAACTTGTTACACTCCCGGCGATATCGTGGACGATGCCCGGCAGAAAAAACACGCACACAGACTGACTGCTAGGCTATGTGAAGATGCGTGTGCCGAAGTCTACCGACTCAACGCAAGCCGGTGGTTTGTTCCCGGTCTGGCACGCGAGAATAAGGATTCAGAAAAAAGAGGGATTGATAGTACTCAGAAGAAAGGGAGATAGATAGTATATCCACGAGAGAAGCCGAACCTGAGGTACCGTAGTATCGCAACATCCGTACGCATGTCGCAAGATATACCCACCGTAGTGTGGACTACAGCAGTAGCACAGCCACGCACCCGATGCATGCTCGGAAGAGGGAGAGTTCATTGATTTCAGCGTGCATTGGTCTTGATCTCTCCGGCAACACTCGCTTTTGATCATTGTGCTTGTCACGCTGACCCATAGAGTCACTTTGTGGAGTGGGGGAGGCCGTTAATTTTGCTGTCTGCCCGTCCACGCCATCTGTTCTATCCAAAAGGAGCCAACAAGAGGTCGAAACTGACCGGAGAGGGAACAACCTTCTCCTGCCAACAAGTCACAGTCGCCTTAGTTTGCGTGGATTGCCAACAATCGGTAACTGCGAAAGTCTCGCTCTACCTCTATCGATAAGTTTTCTCCCACGTGTGCAGCGGGGTCACTATGTAGGCTTCGGCTCCATTCGGTTTGCAACGTTTTACGACACGCATCTGTTGTTACGGGTTTGCAATGGGTACCACATTAAGAGAGACAGCGATCGCGCCTTGCAAAGGGTAGGTTGCACATACATGTACAAGCGTATGTAGGTAGGTCGTTTGGGAAGTGGTCACGAGGAAAGGTGTGAGTATACGCGAGTGCACGCATGATGAACACGTGTGCGTATGTAATGACTGCATGTGTTTCGGCGTGAAGGCTGCGTGCTGCTTCTCGCCCATCTCCACACATCTACTCTCGCCTCTTCCGTTCCTATCCGTCAACGGTGTTCGATCTGGCCGACCAGGCTATCCTACAACTGATGCGCCTGAACTCTTGGAGAAGCTAGACTTCGTCACTGCAGAGGAGCCCGTTTCGTCTACCCGTTGCCTCGAGCGTGAAATCAGTGTACATAGACTATCTCCGGGAGGCCGCCGACAGGCATGTGAATCAACGACAAGGACACGTACGTGAATTATATGTATGCGATGTGTGTCCTGTCATGCTCGCTGTGTACGCTCTCTTGCGCGGCGGGGCTGAAGAACCCACCGTTCACACTGCTTACCCGTATACACTTTATACACTGGTGGAAGTGTGGCGCAATCTGCAACATCGTCGAGAGGGCTGATTGAGAAATTGCAGTCGCGTTCTTGTATTGCCAGGATTACCACATATCAAGCAAGTTTGATACGCGTGTTGATCATTGTCTGTTGATGTTCTTCCTTTTAGTGTTGTCTGGCATGTTGACGTTTCGGTCAGTCCCTTCGTCTGCCTGGCTGCCAAGAGAAATGCGGCCTTTTCGACAACGCCACCTCTTCCTGCGAGACCTGCTTCGAGGGTAGCCCTTCTGCTCAGGTTTGTTTCCAGCGACCTTGATGCCAGGCGGTTCTTGGCCTCCAGAACCACCTCGACTGCATTCCACAGTACCTTGCTGGGTGAGGTCACATCAAACAGTGCTCCACAGACGGCCCCGTCTCTACGACCTCCCCATTTGAGCTGTGCACCCCTCCTCATTAACAGCCAACAACATGCCACCCACGAACATTGGACGGGGATTGTACGAGAGCGAAGAGCGCAAAAACAACGGGCAGCCATTTGTCCAGGACAGGATAGGGGTAGCCAATCCGTCACGTTCAGACGACGTGAGCATCGGCTCAGCATCACCAATGCAGGAGATGAAGGAGACTGGAGCCCGATCCAAGTTAGTTTTCGTCCTCCAGACGCTTCGTAGTACATGCGCAATGTCTTCTGTTGCGCATGTATGATCTATAGATATTTCGCCAGCAGTCGGTGGTATGTCTCGGAAGAACCAAGGCTGACCCGGTACCTGGTGGTAGACGGAACGGTTATATGGCGTTTTACCGCCTCGTCTGGCTTTTTTCCTACGCCAGAAGGAGTTGCCAGCAATTGGTTTCTCTTGTTTTTCTGTTTTCCAGTTCATGAATATTTTCTCACGGACGGCGTTACCAGTTATTACCTGTTCGAAGTACGTCCATTTTACCCGGGGCTCGTTTCTTGTATTCTTTGTAGAGTAACCCAACATGACTACAAGGGTTTTGTGTAGGCTTCTTCACTGAAAACCTGTTCTTATAGTTGCAGCTGTTACAGACTCCTGTCGTTTTTGGCTGGATGCTGTAACTCCCAGATATCAAGTGGTGGCGCGTTCTGCATCTTGTTGGAGTCATAGCGAATTCGGGGTCTTCGTTTCTGTAGGTATCACGGTACACTTGGGGTTAGGCGGTCTACGGTAAAATCTTGTGGTCTACCGCGAACTGCCAGAAACCTGTTGCAGACGGCGTTTTTGGCGTTAATAGTTGGACAAGTAACGGCATCATGACATTTCCGTCTCACTGTGCTACCGGGGGTAACCTTGGTAGTGCCAAACCCTTCGTCTTTATGCCGTGTGGCGTGTTTGCTAGACAGGAAGACAAGCGACTATTGGAGCGGCTGATTCTCACGAAATGTTTGGGCGGGGAGAACGGCTGCAATTCGTCGCAGCACTGTCTCAAGTCGGAAGAGCGCCTTATGACCTTTGGAGCTCTGCAAGGCCCTACAACGCTCGACTACCGGTGGAATGTTATAGTTGACCAGGTACTCTAGGCAAACGTTGCACGGGGGTACAGCAGGACAGGCAAGAGAATGCCGTCGTACTCGAGGATATTCTATCAGGGGCAAAGCAGTTCATGAAGTCGTGGCGGAAGGGCCATAAAGAGGCAGTAGACTACGGGCGATACACCTACAGCGTGTGGAGCCGCGGACGAATTCTGACCGGCAATCTGTGAAGGGGGTGGGGCGATGAGAGAGAGAGAGAGTAGGAATGTGAAAGGCGTGACCTAAGGAGCCTATTGTCTGCGTTTGTTTCGTGTTGTTTGTTGATTGGTTGCTTCACTCTGTGATTGCGCCCAGGCTTGTCTGTGAACAATAGGCTAGACCTGATGGCTGGTCCCGCGTTACCCGTACTTGCTTCATGTGTTTTCTGCGGGTATCCTGTATCTACTCAGCAGGTGCTGTTCAGTCCACCTACAGGTAGCATCCCGGGGTCCGTCCGTACTAGCCGACTGGCACCCCTCACACTTCTGAGTGTAGGGAGGGGTCATTGGTCGCCAACCATCCTGAGGAAGGCATAGTAAGCAGCGTAGGGTCGCATGGGGATATTGCTGTGTAGGATAGAAGGACCACCTTGATGCTGAAAGTTACATACCAAGCCTCGGCATAGCTCAAAGACTACTGTAGTAGTGTTCCAGGAGCCCGGCGCCGCTGAGTCAAACGTTTGTCTGACTCGCGGAACGAATACAACAATCACTTCGCGAAGAGACCCAAGACAATTCTCACAGAAAAATGGCACAACGGCAAGCAGCGATTTACGATAGATTTGGCTGCACCCGGTGGCGTTTTTCAAACTCTCGGTGAGCAATCGAGTGCAGAGCAGATTGGGTAGTCCTTCGGAAAAGGGTTTTCGATACACGACCTATCCGACACTACTGTTCTACTCTCCGAGCGGGCACATCCCGTAGTGTACTCAGGCCTACATTTTGCTCTGAGTTGTACATACGGCATGATCTTAGTTCTCCGCACATCCGCGTCTAGAAGTAATGTTTAGCACATGCATTTAGTGTCCGTGGGTTCCGGAGCAGTGATGCTCAATGTGTGCGGGAGTCTGTGCCTTGATCTCGTTCGAAATATTCGTTCAAATAATTGTAATGACGTGGATAGTTTCAATTACTGAAAGTAATAACGCATCATGAGTTCTCCGTCTCAAGATGTACTGTAATGGCAGCCCTTCTTGCATTACTGCTAAACACATGTATCTGCCATCTGCTGTAGTCCATACATATGGAGTCGGGTGCGGACTCTCTCTCTCTCTCTCGCTCTCTCTCTCTCTCTCTTCCCCCCTATCTCCCTCTCTCCCCTGTGCGTTTGATCGGACGACAAGAAGAAGATTGAAAGAGATCTTGAGGGGATGGATTGATGTATACTCCCAGCATGTAGCGTTTCTTGGAACTCCTCAGGTCGCGGCGAGCAACCGCCACAGCACCTCATTAGTTTCTTCTCTGATCTATTCGATCGAGAGGACATCGGGAATCGCTACTGCTAGCGGGCTTCGAGCTAGCAGGTAGTGTTGGAGCTACCGTACCAGTGCTGCTGCGAGGGAGCTGCCACGGGACGACGCTCTGGGCCTCGATCCTCAGTGCGGTTGGATTGTGGATCACCAAGCACACCAGCTTGTGTGCGCACCGTACAGGCGACCAAATACTTCAGAACACATCAAAGGTGAGAGCGAGCATGAGAGACAGAAGAAGAGCAGCAGCAGCTGCACCAGCCCCGAGAAAAGGCCGCGCAAGGTGCGGGGCCTACCCCCGGTGCTGATTGGTCCAAGGAGGGTGTGCACTAGCTTGCAAGGATGCCATCTCATGTTGAGGATATTGCAAAATCTTAATGCGGCTGCTCTGTCAGCAGGTAGACTAGTCTTTTATTGCTCCCTGGGTGGCAGTCAGCAACTGGATCGGCAACCAAACACTGCTGTTCAACGTGGCGGCTTTGCAGCACCTCGCAATCAATAGTCTATGCCCCCGCGCAAAAGAACGAGGGTAGGCTAGTTACCTGGCCAAAGCCGCACCACAGGTAGACAAGACAGCTCATGCCCCCCACTCGGACGGGCACATCCCCACATCCATTTTCATGCGAAGGAACGGACGAAAAAAAGAAAGTCCGAAACAAAAATCTTCGGAAAAGAAACAGCAGTGGAACAACATGTTGGGACCAGCAACCACGGGGGATCCACGCGTCCTCAACCCCCCCAGCCGGCTTGCGTTCGCCGTGCGCACAGCAGCCCCGCTGTAGAATGGGTCTCCGCCTGCGGGCACAGACGACCCGACTTTATTTTCCGAGTCAGAAGGATCAAATCAACCCGTAGATTTTACAACACGTTGACACAAGGCGTTGCTTGCCATCGGTCGTCATCATGTGGTCGCAGCGGCGGCGCCCAGCAGCGGGACGCCATGTGGGCGCGGGCTCTGCTGCTGCACGCGGCCCTTCTTCTTTTCCTCGTGACAGGAGCATGGGGGAAGAAGGCGGACACACCCCAGCAGGGAGGGTGTTGCGCGGCGCTCTTGTTGGAGGGTTCCGAAGGGTCCAAGGGGCACGACGGGAAGTACCAGCTACCCGTTGCGTGGTGAGTGTTGAGCTTGCTCCAAGTCATTCATTCGTGAAATGAACGGACGGGTCAACCAATTATTTTTTCGTGTGCATTGCAAGCATTCCCTTGTTGATAGAATAAAGCAGGACAAACGTACACAGCATCAGCAGCAGCAGCAGTACTTCCTTCATAGTGGGATTGTCAGCACCAACGTTGTCCGTTGCGAAATGCCCTCTGCTTGTTGTGTCCTGCGGGTGTCCCGTCCATGTGTCACGTCTACAGCCGTGACCTGGTCGGATGCCCAAGCCTTGGGTTCAATCCCCAAGCGTCAGAGAACCGCTTTGACCTCAGCCCGGCGAGCGAGGCCCTCCGCCAGCAGTCCGCCCTGCGCGAGGACCCGTCGTGCCCGCGCGCCGAGTGGGAGGGCAGGTGCCCACCGTCGTCGACTATGCTCCTGGCGAGCAGGATGGGGGGATCCTGCATCGCTGCGGGATGTGTCTACCGCGAGACCCAGTCGACGGTGAGAGCGGCGTCTCAACGTACCTAC
>CACKRE030003609.1:19578-34083 GCA_902602495.3 Ectocarpus sp. CCAP 1310/34
TGAGAGGAAGGTTTGTCACATTGTTATTTACTGTATGCATACCTGTCCAAAAGGAAGCGATCGTAGAATTTAACCCTTCCTTCTGTTTGGTCACTCCTCCGACTATCAAAGTCCATGATTGAATAGTCAATCGTGCTGTTTTCCAAGGTCGGACGGGGGGGGCTACAGTACATCATCCCCCCCTCCCGCCATCGGAGTCAATGTCAGGAGCAATAGCTGCATAGCTCGGTGGGATTGTCATATACCTTGAGTCTCTGTGCTCGGTGCCATGTGCAGTAGATGGAGCATGCGGGACTGAGGAACTTGCTGCTGTGAACACTACATGTACTTGAAGTATTAGATTTCCCGGTACGGTATTACCGGGTTGCACCGGGGTGCACGTTCGTGGTGTGCCGTTTGTCCATCATTTCCATCATGGCGGAGGTTACGTAGATTGAGCTGTTTCGTACAACACGATGTGCATTCCTACTTGGCCGCCATGTATGAAGGACCCGCATTGTTTCTTCCAATCCGTCGTCTGGTATTTTACCGCATGCATGCCGCTGTTGTTTCTGGAATTTGTTTTCAGGAGTCTTCTCCGACGATTAATGTCTAAGGCGGCCGAGGTTGCTCGCGTCACGAGGGTAAGTCCTATCTCGTCCATCCACTAGAGTGATGGATTGTTGAGTGCGGCATAGACTTCTCCGGCAGTTCTCATGAACTGTTATTGTTACAAAGGCTTTACTTTTTCGCCAAGCAGTGTGTCGCTCCGTGGAATCACAGGAATATCCATCGCTCTCATTCCGGCTGCGTAGTTGTTGTCGGTGTCTTTGCAGTTGCTCCGAAGTTTCTCCCCCACACTCACAAGCCCCTTTTTCCCTTCCACCCGCCATGATATGTTGCAACGTGCCGCCAGATGTGCTCCGACATCCATCTCGACCGGGTCGCTGGGCTGAAGCAGGCCGTCCTTCTGCTATCCACCACCGTGAAGGGGCTGCAGCATGTCGCTGTGGTCGACGCCGCCCGACCAGCGTCCGAGAGTACCGCCGCCACGACCGCCAGCGACGATGCTGCTGCGCTTGCACAAGCCCTGCGCGACACCACCGAGGGGTTGGAAGGCACGGTGGCCACCCTCGAGACCGCGGCCGCTGCTGCCGCCGAAAGTTGTCGCACGATGGAGAGCGACCTTCGTGCCGAGCTCGTCGCCGCTCACGGCACCAACGACGCTCTGCAGGCCACCGTGGACGAGCAGCAGCGGGCTCCCGCGGTCGCGGCGGAACGCTCCGGGCTGGCTGTCCGTCGGCTTGAGGACCAGCTGCAGAGTTCTCGACGCGACGCTTCCCAGGGGCGAGCTTCCACGCTCGCCGTTCGCCAACAGCTAGCGTCGTGCGAGGACGACGTGGCTGAGGTGGACGAGGCGTCGGTCGCACTCTCCCTCGTGGCCGCGGAGAGCACGATCCTCCTCGGAGGGGGTCTCCAGCCGGCCACCTCCAGGCCTGCGGAGGTCACCACACGGGAAGGGTCCGACCTGTCGGCAGCTAACGAGGCGCGCCAACGGACATGGTGAGCAAGCTCTTCAGCGTACTCGCGGCTCCGGAAGATGGTGGTTAGCTGGCGAGGGTCTACTAGGAGCGGTGCTTGTTGTTCCTACTGCCTGTTGTGTTGTCGTTCGTTTGGTTGTGAAGGACGAGGAAGTCGGTTTATTGCATGGTAATGATGATTTCGGTCGACCCCGCTGTCGTCGTTGATGTTGTGCAGTACCATCGTAGTGCTTGATGTCGATGGCTGAGGTGTTGTCGGTGGTGTGCGGTGTTCGTGTAAAGATGAACTTGAAAATTGGAACCCAGGGTGTTGCTGGTGTTTTTGAATTATTTGCCGACCGAGCAACCATTGGGAAAGGAATTTCGGCAACCGCAGGTGAACAGCATCATGTCCACCCGTCAAGCTTTACACCATGTTGTAGGATTTGATGGGTGTCTGCCCGAAACTATGAAATGACTCTACCTTTGTTGCGATTGAGCTGCGGCGGGTCTCACTCAAGTCCTTGACGGTGTTACTACTCCCAATACCTCCTGATTCGAATAATAGCCAAGCCGTTGCCAGTGAGGACGCCACGGTCAAGGATGCCGGCGCCAGCATCTTGCGAACGCCGGTTGAGATGTGAGTGCCGTCGATGGTATGCTAGACAGAACAGCGCGCTGTATGTCGATTCGTTCCCGAAAAGCTCCATATGGCAATATTGACTTCCAAAAGCTCCTCATGGTCATGTTGACTTGAGGAGCTCAACGCTTGGCAAGTTCCATGCAACATGTGCGAGCCTTTATTGTATGAGATAATCGTGGGTAACCTCGCCTCTTCTCTCCTCGCCATACTTAGACGCATCACGCCCGCCGCACCAGAACCCAGCGCCATCAGCACGTTGCCTGCTTGATGCTCGAGGAGGACTGCTCGTCGTCCTCCCTTCCCTCGAACGTCCTCGGAGCAGACGAAGCGGTGGCATTCGTCGTCGCCGTGGTCTTGGTGGTCTTGGTGAAGCGGTATGTACCAAAGCTCTCTCTCTCTCTGGTATGGTCGTACTATTCAGTACTACGGCTACCCTGATAAATACGTGTGTTGAGTAAATCATCATGTGTCGTCTTTGAACAAGACATTTTGAAACCGAAGGATTTGTATGTGAAATATGCGTTGTAACCGAAGGACACCAGCGATGGATTTTCCTTCAACCTGTCGTCATCCCATAGCCGATCGGAAAAGAGGGTCATTATAATTTTCCTTCTTGGTGCGTGAATCGCTGGTGATGTGCCAACAAAGTGTAGGCGGTAATCATGACGACGGTCACTCAACCGTATGATGTTTGATATCCGTTGCTCAAACAAGGTGGAGACGAGGTGGCCGGTTCATTCAGTACCAAGTTTGTAGCGAGGGCGGCGCTCATGAGGACGCGGATGACGAAGAAGCTGCCACCGCCGCCGCGCACAAGGCTGCAGCGGAGGTGGGGGGTGTACTCATAGTCGTGCATGCCGTAGTCGTTAGACCATTGACCTCGCAACCCTACAAAGCCGGGACGGAGCACGCCGGGTTCTCACCGGACCAGGCTCTCACATCGCCAAGCGCGAAGCGCCGTGAGATATTGGCGAGTCGCATGAAGGGTGCGCTGCATCCTGCTAAGGGTGTTCGGCATCTTGTGCTAACTTCCTTGCGTACGGATGACATCTGCGTATGACTTAATCTATTTTCTGGTGCTTTCACTTCCAGAGATAGTTATCAGCACCGTGTAACTGCCTCGAGGATGCTTAACCGTTTTAACACAACGTGGTGCGATCAGCCCCGTTGCACGGAGTGTGGGTTCTCGACCCTGCACAACATGATCCACTCGACCACCATTATCATGGTTACGGCCAAAAAAACAATAGGGGTAAAAAACAAACGGTAACCTGGTTGCCGAGTTCACGAAGTGAATTGGCTTGTTTCACAACGTCATTGCCATGCGACGAAAACTCAATCCCGATGGCAAACACCAAAGGGAGGGGATTGGGGGTTTTGTTTTACAACGTCGTTGCCAAGCGACGAAAACCCAACCCCGATGGTAAACACCGGGGGGGGGGCAGGTGGGGGGAGACAAAGGCGGTGACGTTCATCGACGACTGTGGTATCTGGTGATCCATTGCCAGCTTAATCGATATCCAATGTTCAAGATCAACGCTGATGACCACTTCTTACTCCCTCTTGCGTTCGTTTTTCATCCGTGTGTGCGCGCTCCTGCTGAAACTCATGTCTACATAGAACAAGCCCGTGGCCGAACTGGAAGAAGAGACTTCGACACTGCGGTCGTCGAATGCGTTGTTGACGCAACGAGCTGTGGCCGCAGAGCGCACTGTCGCCGAAGTACGCCGGTGCGTGGTACAGCAGTGCCCCCGATCATTCGCCGTTGAGATTCTTTGTGCCGCTCATAGATAACAGCACTCCGTCGAGATTCATTGTTCCGGCGCAACAGCCTCTCACTTTCCGCCTCCATCGTGCCCCACCGCAACAACAGGGAGCAAGGGGAGGCAGCAGCGCAGAGCCAGGAGGAACTAGCCAGAGTGCAACAGCAGCTCGCCGCTAGCAACCACGACAATGCCGTGTTGACGGAACGAGCTGCGGCCGCAGAGCGCACTGTTGCCGAAGTACGCCGGTGCGTGGTACAGCAGTGCCCCGATCATTCGCTGTTGAGATTCTTTGTGCCACTCATAGATAACAGCACTCCGTCGAGATTCATTGTTCCGGCGCAACAATCTCTCACTTTCCGCCTCCATCGTGCCCCACCGCAACAACAGGGAGCAAGGGGAGGCAGCAGCGCAGAGCCAGGAGGAACTAGCCAGAGTGCAACAGCAGCTCGCCGCTAGCAACCACGACAATGCCGTGTTGACGGAACGAGCTGCGGCCGCAGAGCGCACTGTTGCCGAAGTACGCCGGTGCGTGGTACAGCAGTGCCCCGATCATTCGCTGTTGAGATTCTTTGTGCCACTCATAGATAACAGCACTCCGTCGAGATTCATTGTTCCGGCGCAACAATCTCTCACTTTCCGCCTCCATGATGCCCCACCGCAACAACAGGAAGCAAGGGGAGGCGGTCGTACAGATGAAGGAGGAGCTGGCTGGAATGCAACAGCAGCTCGCCGCCATTGCCGTGTTGACGGAAAGAGCTGCGATCACAGAGCGCACTGTCGAAGAAGTACGCCGGTGCGTGGTAGGGCAGTGCCCCGATCATTCGCCGTTGAGATTCTTTGTGCCACTCATAGATAACAGCACTCCGTCGAGATTCATTGTTCCGGCGCAACAGCCTCTCACTTTCCGCCTCCATCGTGCCCCACTGCAACAACAGGGAGCAAGGGGAGGCAGCAGCGCAGAGCCAGGAGGAACTGGCCAGAGTGCAACAGCAGCTCGCCACCAGCAGCCACGACAATGCCGTGTTGACGGAACGAGCTGCGGCCGCAGAGCGCGCTGTTGCAGAAATCCGCGGGTGCGTGGTAGGGCAGTGCCCCGATCATTCGCTGTTGAGATTCTTTGTGCCACGCGTGGACGTAATCCTGTTGGTGTTCGTCCCGTCCATGCACTCTCAAGGTTAATCGGGTATACCAGGTATTCGGTTTTCTCCGCGCTATGTAGGTGGGCACCCCATCGTCAATGTGCCGTCGTTCAGTTCCTTCCGTGATTCGCCCGGTGCTTCACAGCAGGAGGATAGAGGAAGGGACAGGGCAGAAGGAAGCGCCGACATTCAATGCGGATGTATGCGAGGCTTCTGCGACTCCGAGGAACGTCCAGGTGGGTAGGGGCAGAGTCATGTTGACGTACTTTAGTCCTGGTTTGGCTGAAGCGTGCATGGGGTTTTCCATGGGTGTCGATGGTCCAGCAGATCATGTTATGGTGGATGCAAGACGTGACTCGCGTTGCAAATAGTAGTTACCCACGCATCTCTTACGCTGGCCTCGACCGCCAAGCTAACGACTTGCGACCTCGACGCCGGCTGGATACTTCGTCATGTGTCTCTACCACTGGGGCAGTCCTTTCTATTGGCGCTCCTTTCCCGTTTTTGTCCATTTTGGCGTTGTAATCAGCAATACCGACTGACCGGCTACAAGGAGATGGCCATCCACACCAAACCCGTCGTTGAGGACGTCAAGGCGTGGAGGGACAAGTCGGTGATGATCACCGTAGACGACTGCGGGAACTGCTTTCAGAGCAGCTGGTTTCTGGTAACTATCCTGTGGGCAGTTCAGAGCCCGCGACGACTCTGGGAACTGATCATCAAGCTCCTTCGCGGGTACGAGGAGGGTGGGGCATTGGTCCACGTTCCGCCGGACTGCCAGGTACAGCAGTATATTTTTTGTCGTCGTGCTCACGCCTTCCTTCAGAAATAAACGTAATGGCGTTTGAGGGTCTGCAGTACAGGAGTGCATGGCATATTGTATCATCTGAGCTGATGAAGAACGTTATTGGACATTTCTTCATGTCTTCTTTGCCACCCAACAACACAGCTTACAGACGGCTTTCCGGACGAGGTACCAAAATCATGTGGCAACGCTTGTTTTCTTGAGCGTCGTATTTCCCACAAATACGTCTGAAACATGAAACCATCGTAAAGAAGTACCTGTGTCATTGCCATGACCACCGCCACACAAGACGGACCGAGCGCCACGTGTGTGTTTTGCACTGTATGACAGCCACCCCCCCCTTCCGCGTGCACCGTCGCCTCCCCCACGGAATTGCAGCCGTACGTCGAGGCCGTGTTCCACTTCCTCATGACTACGCAAAAGGGCTGGGGGAACTACACCAGCATCTCCGAGAACGATGACGGTCGCGACGACTTCGGCATCAAGCAGGCTGTGAGCATCGTCCAGATGCTGAAGGACATGCCCGGTTCGGTGACGGGGAGGGCAGAGGGAGGAAGCAACGAGGACTCCTTGGGGCTTCAGCTAAAGCGGGGGATGGCCATCGTGGCTCGCGCGTTCGACGTGTGGTGGGCCACCCGCAACGACTTCCCGGACATGGTGAGAAGAGTACACACCAAGCCGGTTTTGGGCTGTAAATCAGTGTTCGCCTCCGCCAGAATAAGCGTCCAAAGAAATGATTGACGTGGAGATTATCCTGCCTACCTTGTATCGCAACAGAGGTGACGTTTTCATCAGTTATTTATGTTATTTACTGCCGTTGCCTTTCTCCTTCTCTTTCCCTTCTCTTCATCTGTTCTCATTTTTTCATTTTTTTCATTTTCTCTCATTATTTTTTCCTTTCCTTTCCTTTCCAGTCTAGGGTTACCCCGCATAACGTATAGCGACGAGCGGAATGGCCTAGACTATCTGTAGTTGACTTCTGTTGCCTCGCGGACTCTTCGGGTCCATTTTACTTTCGTTTGCCTTATATCTGAGATAAGTTTGCCTGCGACCACGGGAATCGACCCCGTCAAGTGTCACACTAGCAAGGACAGAAGAAGGTACTAGGAAGAGAGACCGGAACGGTTGTTGATATGAAGACAACATCAACAAGAACAACAATAGCAATAACATCTGTTCTACCCCTATTCCCGTTCAACCGAACCTGTCACAGGACATCGTGACCACCCTTCACACGTCCATGGAGTTCGATGTTGGACTTCAGCTTACCCTGATGGATAGCGCCCGAGAAGCCGTGGTAGACCCCCACCACTCCCCCTCCACGCTGCCGCCCTACGTGCCGCAAGACATCATGCGCCCCGCCTGTAGCCTGGGCTACATTGTCGGGATGGCGATGGACGACATGGCCAACGACGGCAACGCAAATAGGACGGTTAGTTTCTGTTCATGTTGCCGCCATTGTTGTTGTTGTTTAGGTGTGACCGTCAGGAAATGCTCTTCCTCTTCTTGGTGGTTTTTGTGGTGGCAGTAGTTGTACCATGGGGTTTGGAAATGGGGTCATTTCTTGGTGCAGTGCCGCCATCCTCAAACACAAGCATCGCGATCAAGTACTGCGAAATAGCTTTCAATCGAGGACTCCGCGGGTACATGTATGTGTCGCATACACAATACGAAAGTACAAAAGGAGTGGAGTGCTTGGAGGATATACGTTCTGCAATGACGAGGAAACAACACAACGATCGCCACATTCTTCACTTGCTGTCATTCACATTCGCTTGAAACGCTGACCCCGAAAAAGAAGCCTAGACTGAGTATTTTTGCGTGTCATCGTCGAGTACCGGAAGATTTGAACCTGCGAGTGAGAAACGCCTGTAGAGCGCAACCCAGCACGGTCCCTCCCTGCAACGGAGTTTGATATATTCCTGCTGGCTGTGGCTGCATCGCGGCAGTCCCTACCCGGTAAACTCGTGGTACCGACAGTTGAGCCGGTTTCCAAAACGAGACTACCTGCCATCGAAATTGACTGTCTGTCTGTGGGGTCAGCTGTCGGTCGGTCTATGTAGCTGGAAGTGCTGAATAGACGTTACAGGAAGTGAATGTTTATTGAAGACGGCATCAACAACGAATATTCGTTAGGAAAAACGCGCGTGATTGAGAATGTGTATGTGGTTATGTAGGCTACATATGCAGTTCACCCGACGTCTTTAATCAAGAAGAATCATCACCCCGGATAATACGTGCACCCTCACCCTGTTAACCCATGCTCACCCGAAAATAGGATCTGACAGCGGCCTTCGCTCGAATTGCGGCGGAAGCCGCGGAGGCCCAGGGCCGCCCGAACCACATCGACATCGCCGACATGTTGGTGTGGAAGGCCTCTTGCCCGCACTACAACGTGCAGGTTAAGTCCGGGGCCCTGGCCAACGCCCTCGCCTCCGAGTTCGGCTTGGACCTGAGCAAAGGCGACGCTGTCGCCTCTACCGAGCTTCGGGAGGGCTCTCGCTGGCAGCGAGAGAATGGCGATGGGCATCGGTGATGTATTCGACGCCGACGAGCTAGTGCTGCTCACGGCGCAGGCACGGGAGGTGAGTGTATGACCTACGGGTGAGCTCGGCGCAGATCCGGAGATACATTTTTCTTCGATTTCCTGGGGGAACATACGTGCACCTGTCCTGTCTGTCGCCCCATCCTGCTGTACTTGAGGTTGCCAAGGGCACCCCGCACAATCTGATTTGAAGAACGCAAAACTTTACGGCCTTCCCGGCATGTCGGCTACTGCGACCCTCAGATGTACCATTTGCCAAAGAAAGTATGAGTGCAACCTGTGCCCCCGCGTCAAAAGCTTATATTCCTCTGGCTCTCGATAGACCACATGGCACCACACAATGAAATAGAAAATCGATCATCCTTGAACGCAACGCCGCCGTGATCCTAAACCTCTCCGCTCGAAATGCGTTCATCGCATGTTGCTTGCGATTTTTGGCACACCGTGGACGTGGATGTGTACCTCCTGCGGCCGGTCTGGACGTACGTGAACGCAACGAAACATCTACCAATCAGAGGGAAGCCGCCGCGTCGTACCCAGCGGACAGCTCCGCCGCCGCCCCTGCATCGTCGCCAGCTTCTCTGGCAGCTGCGAGCCGAAACGACGCGCAGTGGCCACCGCCGATGACGAACGGCGGGGTGCAACCACGACTGATACACCACTGAAGAAGGACAAGAGGAAGAGGAAGAAGCGCACCTAGGGGAAGCACGCACGCGGGAGCACAAGGCCACAATGTAGCACTTGCAGAGGGGCTGCACAGCCTTTTGGTTTTGTTAAGTGGGTGCGCGATCGCGAGATCGCGTTTTCGTTGTCTCAAATGCAATTCCCACACTGGTCCGAGCACATTTGCTTTCAGTGTTCAGGCGCCTATCTCTCGTGTCATGTCACAAATACTCCACGTGGGAGAGTCGTGACAAGCCGACAGCTCACATCACTGGAACCAGTGATAATGTTGTGTTCTACAAACACAGAGCAGAATCGTAACACGAACTGACACGTACCCAACAGTGATCGGACAAATGGTAGACTATGAGCTTAAGGGTTCTTCTCCATGTCTGCCGGAAGACAAGGTAAAACAGCAAAAAATGAACGGGTACGTACTCTATGTACAGTATTTGATGAGCGAATCGGGGTAGGCACCGAAGATTTGATTGTATCGAACAATTCACGCGTCCCGGGCCGAAATATTGAAGTCCGACATCACAAGACACAACCAACCACGGGGATGCAATCCATGGCTTCCTTCGCCGAGTATCAAGGATAATAGTCTATTGCAAAGAAGAGATTCTTACGTTTTCTTACCCGGTACGGGGTAGGTGCTGTACGCCACGCCCCGTGACATAGCATACTCCCTCTAGTGAACGGTACCCGGCGAACCCTAACCAAACAAAACTAAATACATACATCGATGGAGCCCGACATGGTCATTGACCTGCACCCCGCTGTAGGACATGGGTTCAGTGCAGAGGTTTAATGGGCTTCCGGACAAGGGCCTACGTGAAAAACAATTCCTGACAAATCGGCCACCCCCCCGCCCCCCCCGCCGGGAGGGCAATGTACATCCAGGAATCAGGACGGAAGGGGCTTCGTTCACGTGGTCACAGGTACTTCGTGAATGTATGTTGTGATACCCCATTCCGTGACAGGCTCTGAAGCCAATAGGGCTTCAGGGTATCTCGGGAAAAGCTGGTGCCTCTAGCTCTCCCCATTGCCTTTGTTGACCGGATAAACGACCACGAGGCCTCGCACACATCTCTGTTCCCCTGGACCTTTTCCCTCGCGTCATTCTGTGCTGTTGGTGTTTGTCTGCAGAACAAGGGCCCCGCCGGCAGGGAGGGGCGAGAGGTACACTTGTCGTTGTTCATTCCTGTCGATTCCTTCGGTTAGAACGCTCTCGCCCATTGTCACATCAAAACGCAGCGCCTCAGGTGCCAAAAACGGGCTGAAGACTTGGCGTGCGCGTGTTTACATCGCCATCACGATAGAGGGCTCTCCACCCGTTTACTCAGCCCGTACATACGCGCAGCTTTTTCTCTAAAAATAGAACTTATGTGGCCACGCATTGTGTCGTTGCATGTGTCGCCTTACTTTGTGGATGTTGACGCTTCGTGGAACCCTGACCTCCAACAACAGCTCTCAACCCTATTGTACCCAATACTTCAGCGCGTGAAAACGCGAAAACGAACTGCGCTCGGAAGGACGACGCGCCGGCCGCGAGCCCCCAATGATCTCCGATCTCCTCCCCCCATCCGCAAAGGAAATAGTCCCCGTGGCTGTGTGCTCGCTGGTCCTTCGGCCTCATGTGCCCTTCCCCTTCCGCCGGTGAGCCTCTCCGGCCCAGCTACACTCGAAGGACGACCTTGGGCCCGGCGTGCGTTCACTCTATCATGCGTTCACTCTATCATGCGCGCGCCCCGCGGCTGGCGCCCAGCCCCTGAACGAGGTAACGAAAACGATGTACTTCATCTTCTTCGCCCAGTTGGCTTACCCTAAACAGGTGACTGCCTCTCTACAATCTGGGTTATACGCATCACCCCGAACGACACATCGCATCAGCAGCAGCCGGGCGCAGTCAAAGGAGGAAGACAGTGTAGCGGAAGACAGTGCCAGACACATGAGAGAACGCGGGGGGGGGGGGGGGGGGCGCAGAGAACGTGCAGCGCGTAGGTGGGGGGAGCAGAATGCGTTACAAGGGCTGGGGTGTTGTAGAAAAACCTTTCCTGCATGCTCAGACTGACACCAGTGGAACAAGGGCATGCTCAGTGCTATCAGTATACATACCCATGCAGAACGAAAACACCACATACAGGCGTTCGGATTACAGGCCCAAAGGGGTCGGTCACGTCCCCCCCCGCGAGCGGCGGCGGTTTGATACCAACACCAGCTCTCTCTCGGTACGCTAACGGAACTCGACCCATGCGTGACAACCATGCGCGCGAATTTGCTCCAGGCGACGGCCCGATCCCTCCAAAGCTTAAACTTCTTCCGCCATGAATATTCCACCCACCCGCCACAACTGTGATCTCTCCACCCCCAACCCCGTGCGACGAGGCCGAGGGTTCAACTAGAATCGTGGCATGCGCACATTGTATTCTCAGCTAAAAGAAATGAAGCACCAAAGCGATGCCCCTGCCCCCGCCGCAACGCGGTCTTTTTCGTTCCCTTCCGATCTCGGGTCACCATCATCCCGCCCGGGCTATCGTTGCATAATGTTTGTGCAATGCTCAAAACACGAAGGCATGCCTTCCGCCCGACCCGGCCCCCGTTTTTTCTTCGGTATTGAGGCACAGAAAAGTTCTCCCCACTGGGAGAGAGAACGGGTAGAGAGAAAGACGAGAAACAAGGTGTCTATTTTATCTACTCTTGTACTCTCGATCTTGCTTCTGTCCCGTTGTCTCTCACTTTTGGTTTTGCTCCCACAGACCCTCGTCCATCTCCTGCGTGTCCCTAGCCGCGTCGTTCCCGGGCTGTTTGCAACCGCGTGTATGTGTGTGTGTGGACCACCGTCGCACGAACCGAGTCAAGGCACGAAAGACAGGCAAAATCATCAGGGGGGGAGCATCATCGTCACCAGTCATTCGGAGCATCTTGTCTGCAAGAGAGGCACAGCAGGTGCCAAATCAGAGTACCGTTGAAGTTGGAGAACAGTCCCGTGAAGTCAAACCGGGTCACGAAGCAGATGTAGATGCGAGGGTGCACCGTAATTTGCAGTTCTAGCACCGCGTCTAACCAATAAACGCGCGTCAGCCTCAGTGCGGAAAAAAACGGAAAATATTGTTGATATGACATACGATTTTGTTGCCAACTTCATCCCGAACTCTTCATGGATAGAGGTGGCCGTTGTATTTTCTGTGAGAACAACGAGAACGCCTCTAACGGTAAGGTAGGTCATGATTCGGGGGTAATGCTATAGTAGCAGAGACGAAGCAAGAAGACGTTCAACCTACTGAGCTCTCGTAGAACCGGTGCATGGCAGGTTCCGCAATCGCTGTAGAGTTCCCTGAGTGCACTGGGGGCAGCTGGCTCCTGGGATTGTTCTGGTCTGTGTGTCATTTTTCCTCGTAGATGATGGATTCGTGTCCACTACCGGTGGCTGTCACGGGAGAGGCTGGGTTATTCTCCAGATTCGACGATAGAAACGGAAACAGATGAAGGCATATGGAAGTGTCAGGCGGGGTCCTTCCCGCTTGCGCTTCGGCTCCCTCCGTGCATTGCTTGATGGTTCTGTCAACCTCCTTGCGTATGCGTGTTTTCGCCTTGACTGTTCCTTGTCCACGCACAGCAGGATTTCGAAAGATGCTGCGGTTTAACACTCCAGCCAGCAGGACAGACAGAGAGTTCTTGAGGAGAGGAAATGAGTCAGGTCCTGTACGTTGTCGAACATGTGCTGTTGGATGCACTCACAACATTGACAAATTATTGCACCCGAGGAACGTTCCGAGAAGATGAGAGGGGGGGGGGGGGGGGGNTAATTTTTGAGGCGCTTTCACTTCCAGAGACAGATGTAAGCATTGTGTAACTGCCTCGAGAGTGCTTGACTATTTCAACACAATGTGGTGCGATCATCCCCCTTGCCCGGGCTGAGGGTTCTCGACTCCGCACAACATGATCTACTCGACCACCATTGTGGTTGCCGCACCACAAAAAAACCGGAGGTAAAAAAATGAAACGGTAACCTGGCTACCGAATTCACGAAGTGAGCTGGCTTGTTTTACAACGTCCTTGCCAAGCGCCGAAAACCCAATCCCGATGGCAAACACCGAGGGGGGAGAAGCGGGGAATTTTGGGGGTTCTGCTGTTGTGATGAATTCGGGGAATCGTGGTGCCATCTTCGCTACATTATATTGTGCTCGGGGTATGCGTGTCTGCAACGGTGCTGGCCACGTGCCCTTGCATTAGTTCATCTTCCTCTTCCCCGGCTATCACGCCCTGGGCCATCACGCCCGTGTCCATACTGCATACCCACCCGCCATCACGCTGCCAGCCTGACACACCTCTAGGCTATGACGCCATTTCAAAGCTACGACAACACCGGCGTCAACACATCAGAGCTATCACGCTCCGGAACATCACAGATGCGGGTTGCCACACCCGCGGGCAGTTTTCTGAACTTTACGGTTGCCGGCAAATTCGCCGCGCGGTTCTTTTGTTCTTGCCGTCTACAGCTGCGCCGGGCACACCAAGCTATCCAACATACGGTCGTGTTAGCCTGACGACTGTCACGCCTCTCACTATACGGGGGGGCGGGTGCCTTGGTCACCAAACCATCCCGTCGAGGTGTTCCTCCTCGCCGTGTATGGTGTCGCTTGGTAATGCTGTCAATTGTGGAAAGGGGCTTGTTCCTGTCTTACGTGATTGGCGCAGCTACATCGCCTTGCTGTCCTCTACATTCATTATGGACCGGTGCTTGGTCTTGCCGCCCTGCTCGGGCTTCCGGGGCGTTGGGAGGTGAAGGGGCTGAAACGAAAAACGCCACACTCACTTGCCGATTTCACGGGGTGTTGGGCCTGCTTCGTTGTGTTGTGTTACGTAGACATCTCCGGTCGCACTCTTAGTCTGTGATTCAGCCTCCGCGGTTGGTTGTGGGGTGATGGGCTCTTCACCTGTTGCATGCTCTTCCCTCTTGCTGTTCTTGGGCGAAGTGTAAACGTCACGATTTTTGGGTTTTCAGAATGAGTCTTTCGGGTTCATTTTACTTCACGCCGCCATCGTGTTTTCGGTTGTTATAGTTCATAGGACTAGTGTACGCCGTGGCGGCGGAAACTCTTACCCAAACTGATCAGTGGGTCGAATGGCATCGCTGTTTGAGAGGGAATGCTGTAATAATATGCATATGTAGTATGTTGATCAACCCCATGTTTATTGTTTTTCTTTCGAATTGCCTTTTTGCATTAATGTTTTCTCTTCACACGCGGGGAAGAGAGAGAAACCACGCCGACAGAACACGATTCCTGTAGACGCCCTCTGCGCCTGTCCTACCGTGTCTCTGTCCATTCATTCTACTGTCTCTCTCTCTTCCCAAAGAAAACAGCCCGGGGTTTCTCATTCCACCGGTGTGGGGAACTCTTCCTACTGTACGGAACATCTCAGACGACCAAGTTCCCAAAT
>CACKRE030003609.1:41342-54312 GCA_902602495.3 Ectocarpus sp. CCAP 1310/34
GGTATCTTCCTGCAGACCCCATCACGCCACATCGGGTAAATGGCGACCTCACACATATTGCTCTACCCCCTGAGGACCACTCTTTCTGCTCTGCCCCCCTGAGGATCCCGCACAGGATATCAAGACCCTGCTTGTAGCAACGCGCTTCGAGCTGCGAGCATCTGAGCTGCTGGTGACTGTATCGCTGCCGTGCGGCTTGGATCTTGCTTGGATCGTGTCGCGCTTGCTCGGGTTTCCAAGCTACCGCGCGTAGATCTAGATCTACATCATCATCAAAACATAGTCTAGCAGAGGTAAGGCGTGTGTTCGCGAGACAAGAGGAGTATTTAGTAGTAAAGACCCCTACCCCGTGAATAATTTATGAAAGGTTCGGGGCTTACCCACCATAGTTGGTTGCGGTGGGGGAGAGAGGGTGTGTCTTGGTTCGCGGGGTCCATGTCGTCGATTCAACGGATTTTGCTTTTAGTTCCTACCTGCCCCTCCATGAACCATGAACTGACACTGCACAGCACGCAACGGGCGCAAAACACAAGTAAGCTCTTGGCGGGTTTGGCAGCACCTGGCAGTAGCCCCCGGCGCAGCGCAATAGAATGAGAGTAGATTGGGCCGTGCCACATGCACACACATCCACGAGCCGTGCCCCGATCGAGGCGGCCAACCACAGACCACGTGGAAGGTGTGTGAGAGGATCCCGTGAGAGAGCTGGTAAAAAAAGATCCCGCAAAAACTGAAGCACACGTGTGTTGGATAAACAAAAGAACGGGCCAAAGGAGCTGGGCCAAAGAACGACAGAGAACCGAAAGCTGCCAAGAGCACAGGCCGGCCAAGCTGCGCCACACCCATGCAAACCGCATCAACCGTGATGATAGCACGGCAAGGACGACACCTGCAATTGCTCGCTGGCACAGGGGAGTGGTGACGGGGTCAATACGGACACAGGATCCGGCTCTGTCGTGCCAGCAATACACCCATCATTGCTACTTCAAAAGAAGCTTTGCTTGCCAATTGCTGCTGTCACACATCATGGGAAATCTGCAGGAGGAGCGTGGACACCATGAGGGCGTGGACGCTGATGCTGGCGTGTGTGCTGCCCCTGGTCCTCGCACACGGCACGGAAGACGACCCCATCAACACCCTTGAAGGAGATTGCTGCGCTGCTCTCCTCGTCGAGGGCGAGGAGGGCTCCCTCGATGCCGCCGGCAAATACCGTCTGCCACCCATTTGGTAATTGGCAATACATACCCTCGCTCTCCCAGCAGAACAGACCACCGCTGCATGATGATTGCTTGCTGCTGCTGTAGAGAGCGTTGCTGCGCTCGAAATCTAGCGGCACACACTACTTTCTAGTGCATGACATCGACAGTATCTTCTACACACGTGACTGCCCTCTCTGCCGTCGTTTCCTGCGGATGGATGTCTGTCGTGTCACATGTACGCGCAGCCGTGGAGTGCCTTCCCCCGTGGCCTGCCCACAACTGACGTTCACGAACGACCGCAGCGTGATCGAAGAGCCGGCTTGGCTTCTTGCCTACAAGAGCCAAGCCGACATTCGCCAACACCCCTCCTGCTCGCCCGTGGAATGGGAGCAGAGGTGCCCCCCCGGGGCGACGATGCTGCTCTCTAAGAACAGGGGCGGGTGCCGCGCGGCCGGCTGCGTCGCTGCTGCTGTAGAGGGCGAGCTCGCCGCGCAGCAGTCGATCAACGTGGTGAGTCGAAGAGTGTTCGCAGCAAATTAGTTGTGCTTCCAAATCGTGCAAGTCGTGCGAGATGTTGTATCCTGCGCGCTTGTTTTTAGACCAACAGCAGCATGTCTAGACTGCAGTAGATTTTCAGGGACTCTGTTGGTGTGCACAGAAGAGACTTGCAGATCGCTGCATGCGGACGACACCTGCTCATCATATGTATAGACTACATAGGAGCACAACAAAGGCCTTGTTACCGGTTCGTTTGTCCGGTCAACCCGCTCGAGATGTCCACAGCATCTGCTGGCGGGATGAGGCACGACAGAGACATGCGGAGGATGTTCGCCGATTGCCAGATTCAGCCCAGCAGGCGGGCAATTCTTTTTCACCCGCCAAAACGGTCCGATCGGGAATTAATTCGAACTGATTGCACGTCATCAGTTGGACTGAACGGAAAAGTATGCATCAAGGTTCTCACGACACCCTCAAAACTCTCCGATCAGGCATCCCAAGGTTCTCCCACGACGTGACACGGATAAATTCTTTATTTTCCGCTGCTGCTGTTTGGGTGCAGGGGCAAGATCTCGGGGGGGACACCGCAATCCTCAGGGCGGTCACCGGCCAAGTGACCGCCAGGCTGCAAGCCGAGAAGCCCGACCTTCCTAAGGCATTTTACTGGCACGTCCGGGGGCTCCGGCGTGCTTTCGACAAGGTGGGCGGAAAAACAATGGTAGGGAGAGGATGCCAAAAGAATTGAAAGATTTTTGTTTGTCTCATGATGATGAGAGCGGAGGAAAATCGAGATGAACGACAGGTTTTGTTGTTCAAGTGGGCTCATCAGATGAATTACATAACGACGGTTGCAATCATACTACTGCTGTACATAAATCCGCACTGACCTCGTTCAAAGCAAAAACAGAATTGCGAGACAGCGTGGACCAGACTGCTGAATGTAGGCGTAAAACAGCAGTGTATTTATTCTAAGCCAAACACAAATAGGACGAACGAGTATTCTTCCACGGCCACAAGGTGCAGTGGTATCCATCTATCCACACGGGCAATGATGTAACTCTGCGACTGAAACACTGACTTGCTGCCCTGTATTATTCTGCCACGAATCCTTAGACTGTAGGCTGTAGACGACAAGATGTACCCCGCCCCGTCACCTCGTTTGTAATTTGAAATTTGAAATGTGAAATTTGAAATGTTGTTCTTTCGTTGTCCAGGCCCAGAAGCGGTGGTCGGGCGAAGTCACGCAGGCCATGAAGGCCACCCAAGACATCGACATTGAGCTTCTTCGATCCCTCGTGGAGGTAGCCATGATGAAGGGCTTCCGCGGCGGGAAGCTCGAGGAGGCTATCGCGGCGGTGGCGCAGTACGACCGCCAGCAGGCTGTCGTTGCGATGATGAGGTGAGAGGGCAGTGTCACGTTGTTGTTTTTTTGCCCTTTGTCCGTCTGGTCACTCCTCCGATCATCAAAGTCCACGATTGATCATCAAATCGTGCTGTTTTCCAAGGTCCTCCCCCCCGCCAACGGAGTCAAGGTCGGGAGCAATAGCTAGCTCGGTGGGAGTCATGTACCGTGAGTCTCTGTGCTCGGTGCCATGTGCAGTAGATGTAGCATGCGTGACTGCTGCGGTGTTACCGCGGTGCACGTTCGTGGTGCGCCGTTTGTCCATCATTTCCATCATGGCGGAGGTTACGTAGATCGAGCTGTTTCGTACAACACGTGCGCGTTCCTACGTAGCCGCCGTGTCTGAAGGACCCGCACTGTTTTTTCCAATCCGCCGTCTGGTACTTCCGCATCGATGCCGTTTCCGTTCTTGGAATTTGTTTTCAGGAGCCTTCCCGAACGGCTGATGTCCAAGGCGGCCGAGGTTGCTCGCGACGTCAGGGTAAGCCCTATCTCGTCCATCCACTAGAGTGATGGATTGCTGAGTGCGGTATAGACGTCTCCGGCAGTTCCCATGAGCTGCTATTTTTACAAAGGCAACACAAAAATAGCCTGAGACAACATTTCGCTTCGCGGTACACCCCATCGTGGTTATGTGTGTTACCATGTCACCGCTCGCTGTAGTGTACACTCGGAGTAACGAACGTGGTACCGTGAAACCGTCGTGATGTGTACGTGTCCTTCCTTCAGTGGACGCCACCCCCCACCCCCCCCCAATAGACGACAAACCGTGTTTCACAACAACCGTCGAGAAACCGCAGGCTTTTTTTTTGCGCCAGGCAGTGTGTCGCTCCGTGGAATCACAGGAATATCCATCGCACACACGCTCGCATTCCGGCAGCGTTGTTGCCGCTCTTGTTGCTGTTGCGGTTTCTTGGCGTAGTTGTTGTCGGTGTCTTTACAGTTGCTCCGAAGTTTCTCCTCCACACTCACACGCCCCTTCTTCTTCCATTTCCACCCGCCATGATACGTGGTAACGTGCCGCCAGAGGCGCTCCGACATCCAGCTCAGCCAGATCGCTGGGCTGGAGGAGGAGGTGCTTCTGCTGGCCTCGACCGTAAAGGGGCTGCAGCACTCGGCCGCGATCGACGCCGCCCGCTTGGCGTCGGAGAGGACGGCTGCCAAGGCCGCCAGCGACGACGCTGCTGCGCTCGCTCAAACCCTCCGAGCCGACGTCAAGAGGCTGCAAGACACGGTCGTCAACCTAGAGACCGTTGCCGCTACTGACGCGGCGAAGTTCCTCACGACGGAGGTCGACCTTCGCGCCGAGCTCGTCGCCGCTGACGGCACGATCGACTCCCTCAAGTCCACCGTGCGACAACAGCGCCAAGACCTTGCGTCGTGCCAGCACGACATGGCAGAAGTGGACGAGGCGTCGTTCACCCTCTCCCTCTTGGCGGGAGAGAGCACGCACCTCCTCAGAGGGGGTCTCCAGCCGGCTACCCCCAGGCCTGCGGAGGCCACCACGTGGGCAGCGGCCGGCCTGTCGGCAGCTCACGAGGCGCGTCAACGCACGTGGTGAGCGAGCTCTTCAGCGTGCTAGCGCCCCCACGTAAATTGTGGTAATTTGGCGCGGATCTACGCGGTGTCGGTGGTGCTTGTTGTTTGTGGTTCGTTTGGTTGTTGATGATGAGGTTGGAATTGGCGCTTGGTTCCGATGATTTGTCGACCCCTCTCTCACCGTTGGTGTACAGTAGCAGGGAGTGTTTGATGTCGATGGCTAAAGGTTGTTCGTGTAGCGGGGTACAGGATGAACTTGAAATGTTGAACCGAGGGTGTGCTGGTATTTACGAATTCTTTCCCTATCGAGGAACCATCAAGGCAATCTCGGCTTGCCGCAGGTGGACAGCAACATGTCCACTCGTCAACCTTTACACCACGTTGTGCGATTTGATGCGAAATATGAAATGGCTCTGCCTCTGTTGCGATTGAGTTGCGGCGGCTCTCACTCAAATCCTTGACGGTGTCAACACTCCCGATCCTCCTGATTCGAATAACAGCCAAGCCGTTCATGTTCAAGCCGGCCCGGTCGGTACTCCTATTGTCAAGGTACTCCTATTGCCATTCTTGTTTCAGGGCGTTGCTCCCCGCTGTATCTCACAATGCCCTGACCCCGCAGTGACCGGGCATCAACAGCAGAGCGTGTGCCCATTCTCTCCCTGCTTGTGGTGTGTTGCAGTGCTCGCCTGGATGGAGTCGCGACGACGATCTACTCCTTCTCGGCCAAGCATGAGGAAGAAGAGCGGCAGCGTCAGGCCCTCGAAGAGGAGATGGTGGACCTCCAGAACGAAGTAAGTACCCCGTCTGAGTTTTTTTTAGTGTTTTTGGACGCGTGCTGCTGTCTGCAGTGCAGTGATGTGTAGTGTATGGCCTGAAAGACCGAGAACAACCATCGAAGGGAAGACAGCAACCCTCTTGACCCTCATCGCTCACCCGCTCTCCGCCCTCCCCACACCGCAATCTCGCCACTGCCTTTGTTTTGGCTCGAAATCTGGTCGCCGTTAACCGTGCGCAGGTGGACGAGGCGGAGACGGCTGCCGATTCGTGTGCGGCCAGCCTGGAGAAACTCGACGAGCAGACTGTTGCCGTTCTGACCGCGGTCGAGAAGACCGTTGGCGCTCAGAGGTGGGGCGGGGAAGGGAGCGTCTCCTCCGCGGCAACCTACGACAAGATCCGGTACGTCCTCGTCGTTGTTTCCGGTTGACCTCAAGGGGGGGGGGCACGTGATGGGGCAATAGTGTCGGTTTGGCAGTGACTACCGTTGGTGTCGTTGTGCTTGGCGATGGTTGCTCGTGAAAGCGTTGTTGCTGCTGTCACTAGCCAGTTGTTTCTGTAGTTTGTGCGGGCGGACCCGTGCAGTCTCGACGACCTGTTTGGTAACATGGGAGCCATTTGGGGAGATATGTTCACCCAGGATTGAAGTCCTGATCGTTGTGGAGCGTCCCGCTCGCGCCGTGTGTTGCTTGGTCCCGACAACTTTCGACAGTTGCTAGCCGCAATTTTCATGGTCGGGCCTAGGTGTTTGCACGACCAAACGAACCCTGGACACCCCCTGCCGCCCTCTGTCTTGAAATGAGGCGAGAGGCTAGAGGAGGGGCGACAGAAGCAAGCAGTAGCCGTGGCCCTCCCCTTCACCCTCCGCTCCCTCGTCTCGGCTGCTTCGATGCTCTTCATTTAGCACTCGCTTGGGGGAGATCGGAGACGTGGCGCTGTCCTTCACCAGGCAGCTGCTGGACGACCTCTCCGGCTGCCGGCAACAGGTCGTAGAAGTGGAGGAGAGGGCGATGGACCGCCTGGAGGAGACGATGGCCTCTGAGGAAGAGGTATGCATCAGATGCACCTGCCTGAGCGTGACGCCAAGGGTACTGTACCGTGTGTCACTCTATTGCTGGTATCAGGGTGATCAATCACGGGGCCCGACTATTCCGATCAATAGTCTACATACATGCACAGCAGCGCTTCATGTGTTCAAGCATGCCTTGAGCGGTCGCAACATCATCGCCGGGAGAGATCCAGCGGTGAGTTTGTACACAGAAGGGGGGTGGGGGAAAGTGATGCTCGATGTCACCCTTTGGCATCGAACGAAATAGGCAGTGGATCATGGATCATGCGTTGGGAATGGGGGGAGGGGGGGGTACATACACGCTTGTCGAACCTGTTGGTATTGGGGTGCATGGGCAGCCCACCGTCCGTGGATAGATAGCACAGCCCGACCCCCGGAGAGCCAGTCATGAAGAGAGCGACTCTGTAACCCCCGTCTACAAGCCGTCGGCCCCTACCGCTGTGTCTCGTTGGTTGTTTTTGTGCGACTCTCACTTGTAACAGGCTCGCGAGACCCAAGCGGCGTTTCGGGCGTGCGCAGCGGGGCTCGAGCGACTGGATTCCCAGTCGCTAGACCTCGCCCGCTTCTTGGCCGACAAGGCCATGCAAGCGGGAGCACCGGTGTCCATTGCGAATGCAGTGGAGGCACCCAAGCCGCCGGGGTACGGCTTGCTGGACTCCTTATTCCGCCCACGGGGTGTCAGCGATGATGCCATGGTGAAGATAGTCCCGTCGCGAGTCGGGTAAGCATTCTTATGCGTTGTTGGATGCAAGGGGAGAGTGCATGCCAGATTTTGTCGGGGTCGAAGCGATGACTGCCTTGTCGTCCTTGAGTTTGGTTGCCGTAGCTAGGGCTTGTGTCTGCCAAGAGCTTTCAAGCTCGTAACACTTACCATGATGGAGAGCTACTACTTGTGTGCATCGTTGTTGTTTCTGTTGTTGCTGTTCCCTGCTGCGGTTGATCCTGTTATGCTTGGCCTCTCTCACAATTGCTGTTGATTCTGGAAGCTCTGATGCTTGCAGGCTTGCCCCGTTGCTTCCGCTGTCTCCGTCATACCTATCTAGTCCTATGGCTGGCACGACAAGGTTGTTACCGTAAATGACACAAGATAACACACCCCCTGGACCGATTTTCAAATCTCGATTTCTCAACAGCAGAAAGAGTAATGGCGCCGAAAACGGCGGCGTTGGAACCATCTCGTCGAGAGCTTTCCAAAAATGTATCGTTTCGTTTGTGCATCTTCTTCGTCGTGGAGTAATCGAGCTTTGAAAATTGGTCCGGGGGGTGTGTTATCTTGTGTCATATACGGTATGCTCGGTCGAGCCTGGTGGTGATACAGAAACAAAGCAAACTATTATTGTTGCCAACACCGCTACGATTGACCGTTAGAGTAAAGGGTAGCAAGTGCTACACGACACTAGAACTAACATGCGCCCAATCTGTTCCCCCCGTCCGACACATGAATGCATGTTGTAGCGCCCGGTTCAACGGGGTTCGAGACATGACCGCTGCCATCATGTCCAAGTTCGACGCGGACATGGCTGCGTGCAGGGACCGGACGGCAGACGGCTGCAACGGCACGGTGAGTTGGTTCAACGGCAGGCATGTATCGTGAAGCAAGGCGTTGAACACATAACAAGAAAGTACGAACACACCACGGTAAACAGCAAGGGTTTGAAAAACGCTTCCGTTCCCCAGCACTCCCGTCCCATAGTCAAATGCTTATGGCCAGCGAAATACAGCATTCTACGAGTACAATATCCCTACCTCTCCTTGGTACTCTCACCGACTATTTCACCACGATTGGCCTGTGCGTTGTCTTTCTTTCGCTCAACAGGGGCCAGCAAAACAGGGCAGCAGCACCGACAGCGACACCGACACCGACACCGACACCGGCAGCGATGGCGCCATCACTGACATGGACGTCGCCGAGGACGACAAGTCCATCGGTGGCGACACCGTTGCTGAGGAAGCCGAGTCCGTCCAACCGATCGACGACGGCAACGACCCACCGAAGCTGGTGGAGCCGTAACATGTCTTTCTTGTGGACGGCGTGGGATTATTTCGATGCCTGCCCTCGTTTCGGCGATACATGGTCGTGGCAGCAATTTCGCCTGTTTTCAAGCGTGATGTGAGCACTGTGCTGGCCCTTGGTGCTCGTGGTGTCTCTGTCTTTCGGCTGTCTAGGCGTTTGTGGCGGTGTTGGTGTCTCGTCGGTTCTGTTTGGTCCTTTTGGGTTGGCGTTTTCTGGGTGTGGCAGGCAAGATGTTGTCGGGATTCAAAGTTGGTTGTGCCTTGGGTGAGGTTGGTCCATTTTGGAGGCAGACAGACGCGGTCGCTTGCCCTCGGTGGTTGAGCTGGTGCAGTTGGGGCGTTCATTTCCCCCGCTGTAGCATAGCAGCTTCGTTCTTCCACAGTGCGTGTGACGAGTTTTTTTTTTTTCCGGGCGGTCTTGGGGAATAAACCCTTGTCGTTTGTCGAACCAAGGACTTGCCAAGGGTGCAAAAAAAACACTTTTCTTGTACGCCTAGGCACCCATTTTCTTATTTTCGATATTGTCGGGGAGGGGGCGGGTGCAGATAGTCTGCAGTTCCTATATAAGGCGTCGGGGCCCCGCGGGGGGAACCCTGTTTTCGTTGAGGTACCCTTTGCGCGAGCTAGGATGCTCCCTTGCTTATCCGCAAGCATGAAAACTCAAAACGGGTACGACGTGGCACATCAACACAGTACCTGATCCGCTCAAGATATGTGTGAAACGTCGTAACTAGTTAGCGCACACGATGTGTCCCCACTTGTATGCATAGCTTGCGTAGAGTGGGGCTCGAAGCCCCGAGAGGGTCAAGTATTCGAAAACGTTTTTTCTTCCCTCCCGGGGGGAGGCGGGGGAGGGGAGCATCTAGGTTTGCGAGATGGCATTTTGCTTGGCATTTTTACCCTTGGCCGAAGCTATTGGTGGCGTGGATTGGTTCTAAGAGATGAGCTTGACGATGTACATCGAACAAAGCCAAGTGACCTTATGTGCTGATGCCCTGTCGGACTGACTTTCCGCCGAACCTGGAGCCGCACCGCATTTTTCTGCGGTGTGTTGATCCACAACTGAAGCAGTAAACACGTCCTGACATTTGAGCTCGTATTTAAGCGTCTGTCTCTTGGGACCTTCTTGGTCATGATATAGCGCCTCGTGTGGCCTTGGGCACACCTTTTCAAGTACACCGCAGGAAACAGGTCTAGAGGTAGGCTTGGCCTTCTGCCTTGTAGTGCGTTATCTTGGTTGCCGTCCACCATGCATGGGAGGCTGGTTTTACCATGCCCTACCTACAGTAGTGGAACCGCATCGGGATTTCGTACATTCTTGATGTTGTTCCACTCGAGCTCGAGAAGAATGTAGTCCTCGTGTGCATTTGTGCAAGAGGAACTAAAGAGTCATCCGGAACACCTACTTGAGGGAAACCCGGCCGGGCCGAAAAACGTTTCGAATATTTTCTTTTCTTTGGGGCTTGAGCCCGCTCCACGCAAGCCGTAAGTGGAGGAGACATTGTATGTGCCAACTAGTTACGGTGTTTCGTGAATATTTAGAGCGGGTTGGGTGCTCTGTTGACGTGCTACGTCGTACCCGTTGTGTGTTGTCATGCTTGCGGGTTCGCAAGAGAGGATCCTGGTTCGCGCAAAGGGTACCTCAACGAAAACAGGGTTCCCCACGCGGGACCCCTATGCTTTATGTCGGAACTAGACTACCGGCATCCTCACTCCCTCTAAGATATCAAAAATATAGAAAATTGATACTTAGACTAGTAGATGTGTTGCAGGGATATGATATCGGTGTACCCTTGGGTGCGGGACGTTCGTTGTCTTGGCTAGTCTTGGTGTGTTACATTTCTCGTCAACGCTATATTTGGTGGTGGTGTCATTCGGGGCCGAGTGCTGGATTTGAGAATGAGGCCATGCCCTCCCGCCACCTTCTCCGTTTACGGGATGAGCTTTTGCGGTCGATCGATGTAGTCTGCGCGACGTGTGCTGCATTCGCTTCATGTATCAGCCCGGGGTTTGACAGGGTGTGTCGTTTTTTTACTTGGTGCTCCACCCTTGTGCTGCGTGCGGGGGACTTACCCCTTTGGTGCTGTGGCGATAAGCGTTTAGCTGGTCGTCTCCACTACCAATCGGGACATCAAAGAGTGCGTGACTCACGAATTGATGCGTTTTCACCGCTACCCGCAAAGACGAAGGAGATGTTTCACTCCAGCGAGAGTGAATCGAATCTTGAAATGCATCAACAATATTTGAGGATGTCCACCATTTGAGGATGTCGACCAGCCAAGCAAGGCGTTGATCGACTAAACTCGGGAATGGGTGCAATATGAGGTACGAAGACCCGAGGTATCCACAACACCAACAGCAGAACGTACTTCGCAGCTGGGGTGGGAGTTTTACCCACGCGAGTTTGCTTCTTTCAAAAATTCGTCGACAACACCTGGTCGTGGAAAGTGAAATGTTGTTCAGAGTACCTGAGGTCGGAACGGCTGGACCCTTCTCGAGTCCTGCAGAATGGAACTGCAGAGGGGAAGAGAGACAAGCGCCGCAGAGCAGTTTCTGTGTTCCTGTTGCGTGACCCCGGTTGTGATGGTCTGATAAGAGGACATGGGTGGCACTTCCCATGTTAGATATACTCGCAGCAGTATCTGGTCGTGAGGATCCCAGGGGATGCGTGTTGGAAATTTCGTGTGTAGTAGGGTACCACCGGTGCAGTCACGGGGATCCTTTTGGCGTGGTTGGTGCGATGGAGCTTGCGTGCGTGCTGCGCACTTCTTCCCTCTCTCTCTCCACCACCACCATCGTCTCTCTCCAATCAAGTTTCCTTCTCCCACTCTCTCTCCCACTCTCTCTCAACCTCTCTCTCTCGGTCCAACACGGCCGACTACCCAGTGCCCCAAGTAACGTCCAGAACGTGCTTGCTGCACCCCGCGTAGTTTACCTTTCACACTAGTGCGATATCACGGTATCTGCGCGCGGGCGTAGCCTTCCGGGGGTTGTGCAGACACGCGCAATCGGTAGACTCCCACAACAACATACACCATGGAGGGCATCGACCTCTCCGCCCTTAGCGAGGAAGAGGTACAGCAAGAAGTGGAGGAGATCGTCCAGCAACGAGTGCAAGCCGAACTCGAAGCCAACAGGATAAACGAGGGTGAAGTCACCTACGCCCCACCACCTGCCGGCAACCCGGTCCCACCTACCGGCAGCCAGCCATCACCCTCCAGCCAGGGTAAAACACCTTCCTTCAACGACCCCAGCAGCGTCGCACACATCGTGGCGCAAGCGGCCAAGGCGACAGCTGAGGCCATCGCTGAACAACAGGGCTTTGCCCGCTCAGGCACGTTACGTGTAAATCCAGGCTCAGAAATCGAACCTTGGCTTGGTAGTGTGAAGAAGGAGCAGGATCTGTACATTATGTTTGATATTTTTCGTGGTAAGATGATTTCATATTTTCAGGAGGAGGGTGTGCACGATGCGTTGGAACTGGAGGTTGAGGTCAAGGTCGGGAAGAGAGGTGTGAATGTAGGAGACCTTCGGAGACTTTTTGGTAATGAAGTGGTAGACAAATCTTTCAAATTGTGGAATATCCTTATCAGCAAGGTTTTGTATCCCCCGATTCAGAGCTTGATTCTGGCGTGTGAGAGTCCTCAAAAAGGCTGGAAAATAGTGACAGAGTTCTACCAGGAGAAAAAGCAGTCAGAAAAGTCGAGGTTGGAGCAGGACTGGAAGCAGTTGGAGATGAAAGAGTCCGAGAGTCCACAGGATTACATTGCCCGCTCAGAGGCCCTTCGCCTGCGTCTCGCATCTGTAGGCACGATTAAGGATGAAACAGATGCCAACAAAGACATTGCTCGTGGCCTTCCCTCTTCGTTGTATGCCGTGCAAAAAGGAATACTGCTTGCCCATGATGTCCTGACGTTGCGTACCCTTGAGACTGTGGTGAGGGACGCCCACGTGGAGATGGAGCGCGAGAGGAGCAAGGGGGAGAGGCGCGAGGTGGAGCTCGCTCTCGCCGCGTCCGGCATGGGCCGGCGCGGCGGGGGCAGTGGGGGGGCATCCGGGGGTCAAGACGGGGGTCACGCAGCAGCTGGCGGCCAAAATCGTGACGGAGAGAAGAAAAATAGTGACATGTTCAACGACGAACCCGGCGGATTTTGCCGCTACCACCAGTCCGAGCTTCACACCAACGAGCAGTGTCGTCTCCAGCAGCAACTGCGGCGCGCGCGTTCGATAGAGGGCGCCAAGGAACGCCGCTCGGGCGGTGGCAGCCGCGGTGGCGGCGGTAGCCAGCGAGGAGGTAGACCGCCGCCGGGGCCCGGCCGCGGTGGCGGGCGATGGGTGAGGATAGAAGGGCAGCAGCACCACACCGGTCATGGTGGCGGTGGCTGGAGCCAAGCCTCACCCCCCCCGAGGCCTCTTCGTGGACGTGGGCCTGGTGGTCGTCTGGGGCGTCACCCGGGGGGTCGTGGGCCCGCGGGACGC